>VZTE01000767.1:612258-636778 GCA_013397775.1 Eulacestoma nigropectus
GGCCGGGGCGGCACTTCCCCGCCGCGCTCCGGCCTAGGCTCGAACGCGCCGCGCCGGGAGAGGGAAAGCCGGGCTCGCTCCTCGTCCCCTCGCACCGCCGCCGCTGCCCCCCTCTTTCCCAGGCGGCGTGCCCCGCCGAGGGAACGAGCCCGTGCTGCCCGCTCGCTCCGCACGCTGCCCGGCAGCGTCCCTCCCGCGCTGCTTCCCTTTCTCCACAGCCGCGCTCCCCGCCAGGTCTCCGCGAGCCGCCGGTTCTGGCAGCGGCTTCAGGGCAGCGCCGCTCCCGCTCCCCCTCCCCCAGGAATTTCCCTCTCCCTGTCAGTCATCCCGGCCCGCAGCCCCTGCGCCCTTACATAACGCGCGGCGGCCGGACCGCCCGGCCGGCCCTACACAGCCCCGCTCTTCTCTCCCACAGACCAACTTCTGGCGCGCCGGGAGCCGGGACCCCGTCTCCGTCCGGCACAAGGAGCCGCGGGGGGAAGAGCCCTGACCCGCCTTTCACCGGACATGCAGCCCTGCGATGAGACAGGAGCCGGAGGCTGGACCCGGGAGCGCGGCAGGGAGCAGTCAGAGCCCATTCCTGGGGAGGCAGCGAACTCCAGGAAGTCTGGGCTTACCTGCAACTAATTAAAGGAGCTTGCGAATGAATTATGGAGCATGACCCAAGTGATTTAAGAGGTGTCAATCCTGATCTCACACTCAGAAGTAAATCCACTGAAGTTCACGAAATTGCTTCAGCGTAAATTAGGCGCCAACAAGAGCAGAATCGAAGAGTTTTCTCCTTGTCTGATAGTAATGTCAACTTTATCAGCTCATACTTTTCTCCCTCTCTCAAAGGTATCGTCTCCCTTCAGGCATCCTCTATCGCTCTAAAAAACACAAACAAGCACCACCAAAACCAAGCTTGCATTCCCATTCTTTGCATCTATATATCCAGAAGAAACTCAGCTAAAGACAACTAAAACACACTGCTGTCAAAGCAGCAAAAGGGAGGAAACTAGAAAAACAATTTGATTCACAACCAATAAAAGAATGGAAGTAGAGATGTTCGTGAGATGTTAAAAGAAGCAGAAATAGCAATCTTTCTGAGCTAGTGGGCTGAACTTGAAAAAGTAAAGATAACCAAAATCTCTCTTGCTCAACTTTTTTACAAAATAAAACTCTCCAGTACTGGGGCAAAAGAAAAGAGGAATGGAGAACAGAAAGATTATAATTATTACTCACAGTGAGGACAGGGATACAAGTGTAATGCAGCAGTTTCCCATTCATTAAGGATTCATCAGAAGTTTGCAAAAAAGTTAAAATTTAAGGTCTGTCTAGGGTCCCTCTTTCCAAAACATTGCCTATTCCAACTACTAGGTCAACTTAGGTACTGTGCCAGGCATATATCCCTGGAGGGAATCATCTCTTCCATCAAAGCAATCTAAGCCATTTGGTTACAGGCACTGCTTAGGAGAAATAAGCTTTCTGTCAGCTGGAGATTTGCCAAGATGCTGAGATCTATCCCAAAACAGTTCTGGGAAGTAATCTTCAAGAACATTTCCATTATCATATTACATTATACTATTTAGTATCGTAGTGGTCCAGGTGACATTGAATGCGACTTCAGACCCTCCTGCTCAGTACTCTCACCGCTCACAGGAAAAGCTAACCACAAACTGCCGACTTGTCATAAGCACACAGTTGATGTGTGCGCTGCAAAGAAACAAACGGCACAGCATGCACCTGAACCATGGACTAGCAAACTACACCCCATCTCGCTACGATGAGGATTTCTGGCTCGACTTTTCTTGTTGCCATGATATTCGCTTAATGGCAAACACTTGAGCACTTACTGTAGGATAGGCAAAATTCGCTTGTGGGATAATGATTTTGCTTCACACATTAAAAAAAAATAGTCTAGGACTGTATCACACTGCAGAACAGGATACAGATTTGTGTTACTGAAAGAAGGCACCAAAATCCAGCCAAGCTCTAGAAAGCCCTGAGATTTTCTAATGCAAACTGGTGACATTTTCAGATAATTAAGAAACCCTGTTTGAGGTCATTTTTAGGAGTTTAATGAGTCCCTCTGGTCCCGTTTTGTTGGATATATAGGCCCATTCCTGCTCTGCAGGCAAGGAGCTCTTGGTGCAGCTTGGCAGGGAATGTATTGCAAAAACTGGATTAAACCACACATGCTTCCCTGGCTGCTCCTGTTACTCAGATGTTGGGCCTTTATCAGCTACCAGCAAAAGCAACAAACTGTGAGAACAGGCACAGATGACCTTGGATTGTTGATAGCCCTTTTCCCAGGCAGACCCCACGTTCCTGGCTAGGAGAACCAGTCAACAGCACTGCCTTGCTCAGAGGAATCTCCAGGACGCCCAAGGACAGAGCTGCCATATCAGAGCAGTGGGAAGGCTCATCCGCGGTAACAAAGACATCAGGCTTTGTTCACATGTCCATATAATTTTCCCATAGTGTGTTTCATGCAGAATCCCACAACAGTTAAATTACCATTTTAGCTGAAAGAAAAGGCACAGAGCACTGACTGGTATTTCACTCGTACTGAACTAAACAACTTGTTTACATGTTCACTATTTGCAAGCAGAGGGAACATCACAAACCTATATTAATAAGAATTTTATGCCACACCATAGTTACCTCCATTTTCACATATACACTGGTCCATCATTGGTAGATCATTTATGACCTAAATTTTAAACCAATTTCTCTCCTGATTTTAGTATACTGTAAGTCACTAATCAGTAATATTACTCTTGTTCTACATCCTACAGGACCAACACAGCTGAAACACACTCAGTTACATATACATTAAATTATAACTTCAGGATTTTTACATTTGTACTTACTTACTGTTAGTTTTATTCACACTCATCTGAAACATAGCAAGGAGACTGCAAGAAAATATAAATAATTTAAAAGTATATGGCATAAAAAACCCTAGGTGGGCATATTGTTAATGAGAGCTTGCCAAATGTTTGGACAGCCAACACATAAATTTTGAAAAAGGAAGGTAAGTTTTGACATAAATCTATGGGGGTAACATCTATAGCATTAACACAAGGCCTAAGCATGCTGCATCCATAGGGTTAGAGTGAGCAGGGCTTCAGAAGAGAGTCCACCACCTCACCTCCAGCCCCTCATACAGAACTGCGGCTTGTGTCTACCCAAGTAGAAGAAGCACAGTGTCGTATCTTCTCAGTGTATTGGGAAGTGTCATGTCTCATGGATCATAATGCTGCTCTCCTGATCCACCTCTGTTTCAAACATTTTTACTATTTACATAACACAAGCACATTGATACCTTTCGTGAGGTCTCAACAATATTCCTGTTCACTCTGAAAAGCCTCATTTTAGCTGACAATATTTCAAACTGAGAAAGAATTTTTACCTTGTATTTATTATCTTCTGCTTTCCTTTTTATCTTGTTAAGTTTCAACACAGATTTGCTGTTTTCTGAAGGGAGGGAAAGTTAGGTTCTTATTATACATTCTTCAACTCTTGTGAACTGGAAAGTGAAACGAACTAGACACTGGCATTAAAAGCCACAAAACTAATTTTGCTGTGGAGTGAAACATAAAAAAACAAAGCTGAGAAAGAAGTGGCTTTTAATCTGGTAGATTAGTAACTGTTTAACATTCTCAGATATTTCCCGTGATTTACAATTTTCTTTTATTCATATATATTAATATTCAAAGTATCAGATTCATATAGATCTAAACAAGACAGTGTGCTGTAACATAGCTTGTTACAGCAAAACAGGACCCCACATGCACAGATATCCTGCAAGAGATTTTAAGCCTTAACCCCTTTTTATTTATTAAAGCTGTACAGGCATCTCTCATACACTGTTTCTTGTCAGCCCTCCTCCTCTCTTTCTTTGATCTTTACCAATAGTTGCTTAGCTGAAAGAGGAGGAAAAGATATCAGAGTGTCAATGTTACAGACTCAACACCAGCCTTCTACAGACACATCTCCAAAAAAATTTATGTAGTCAGCATAACAATGATAACTATGCAGCTACACAGCGTAAAAATTTGCACCAACAATGCATTCTTCACAACTTTGGGAATTATATTCATGAAAGGAACCTCAAATTTTAATATCTTTTAGCAAAATTTCCCATCTAAACTATAGCAACAATTCTTGGATGTCTTTAGTCCGTCTTGATTACAGGCCTGATTCTGATTACCCAGTTTTAATTTTTGTATGCACTATTCAGTTTTCAATCAAGTACACGTGAATTACTTGCATGCGGATGTCTGGACTCAAGCCCCTTTATTTTTTAATTGGATGTTCCAATAAAATAAATACATTTTAACACTAAAGAAGAGTCTCCACTAGTAAGAAGTACAGGGAGACCTCAATGTGAACCTTTCAAAAATTTGGGGAGACAGAAGTTGGGTACGTTTCCAGAGTCTGGCTCAAGTCTGTCCCCAGTTTAACAAACTGCTGAAAATCTGTTTAGTGTGGCTGCCAGAAGATGCTTTGTCATGCATTGTTTTTAAATTGCCCCAACAATAGAAAATAATGTTATGAAGAAGCTGCTTCAAAAGGACAGTACAAGTCTTTCTGGTAGCCACTGCAAAACCACAGTAATAGTAGGAAAGGGAAACTAATAAAACAGACACATGCTCTGAAGAACACACATTCAGTAACTATGGTTGCCCTCTCCTTGAGTGGAGTCATTGGTAAAATTTAGACGGGACAAAACTGAGTTCTCATCATGAAGCACATGATTTACATGTCCAGAGACACGGGTCTGTCTGCCTTATTCCTTGAGTAACTAGCTGGGGGGAAAAAAAAAAAAAGTAAAAATAATAAAGGAAAATAAAAGGATAAAGAAAATAAATAAAAGAATAAATTAAAAATTAAAGAATAAAGAAAAAGGTGAACCCTTTGGGAGTCCTTTTCACTCCTTCCTGCATTAAAGGTAGGAAAAAATGTTTTTACCTTACATCCATCAATGGGATACAGAAGTGGTACCTTGATTCATCTGAAATAATGCTGTCTCCATCCTCTTATTCCTAGTGCAAGGATAGAAGTGAGTTTCTAAGGTGCCTTAAACCTTGGAGGGAGGAGGTGATATAGTTTGGGAGACAATCAATAGATGATCTGACCCCCCTAGAAAAGTTCCTCATCTCTACTCTGAATGGAGTCCAGGGATACTGTCTACCTACGGGTTTAACCACCTTTAAACAAAAACTTCAAATGTGGTCCAACACGACTTCCTCTGGCCCATGAGGAGAAAATAGAATGTAATACCTTGCTAATCAATCTTATCTCTAATAAGCACAGAGCACACAATATAATTATGATTCTAAGACAGGTTTAACATTTGGACTGAGCATAATGAATAGCACCCTACCTGAGAAAATTAACAGCTGAGAAAAACAAACTGCCATACTCATCCAAAGAAAGTGCTAACTTTGAATCTGCTGTTGATTGAACAGCTTCACCTTTCCTTCCTTACTGATGATACCACCTCAAAGAAAGGAATGAGTATTTTGCTGTGACTACCTGCTTACTCCACTATGGAGATTTTTTTTTTAATAGAGTAGGCAGAAGTGAGCTGTCCAGATGCAGCTTAAATGTAATGACTGCAATTGGGTTTTTTTCAGTATTCAAGCTTTCTTGTTTACAGAGTGAATTTTGGTCTTTGGAACAAACACTATCATAAGTAGGCTGCTTTTGTAGCATATGCAGGAGTTATACAGCTAACAACACCACCAGTCTTTTTAACTACATGGAAAATTAGATTCTGCATGAAAATATCTCACCTGCTAATGTTTTGGTTTTTTTAGTTTAATATTATTTGTGAAATGCTTTTAATTTCAAGGGGTTTTTAAAATAATTTTAATAACCCCTTCAATGGTTTCACCCCCTCTTCCATATAAATACAGAAGAATTCTAGTATTGCATTCTTTAATTTTTTTCTTTCCTTGTGTTTTGTTCCATTATTTTCAAAACAATCTGTAACTTAAAATACCTTCCACTTTGTAAAAATTTAAAGTAAGAAAAATAAAATGTGATGGGTGGTTGCAGTGGTAAGAAAAACATCCACATAAACAGCAGTTTAGAATTAGTGAGGGGATAAGAAGGCACTAACTCATTTTATTGCATTGATTGGCCAAACACCAGAGGAAAATGGTAGTAAGGGGGAAATAAGACTATTTTAGCTATGTTTTAAATCCTGCTAAATAGAAACAGCTTCCAAAGTGTCACAGAATTGTTTTTCCATTTCCCATCCAACTTAACCTTGGTAGAGGAAAGAAACAACAGAAAGTTGTGGATTGATCTGCCTAAAATACCAGTTTAGGTCAACTTCAAAAGTTGATTACTGCAAATTTCAGTGAACAAATGCAGTACTGGTATAACATAAAATGATCCTGGGAACCCATCAGAGTCAGCTATTGCTGTCAATGTCACAATGGAGCCAGCCCTGATTTACTTGCTCCCAAGCCTCCCCAGCTGCAGCATGTGGAAATGATCTGATACAAATTTCCCCAAGCCAAACAGGATCTCAAGTCAGAATTCAGAATAATTTTGCTGGTACTTTTTAACAGAGATAACCATGCTGGTGAAGTCCCTTACATAAAACCAGCATTGCCACAGGCAGCGTGTTATTTGTTGGGCTTTTTTGTTTGCCTCTTGTTTGTTTGCTTTTTAAGCAAAGGTGGATCAGCTTTGCTGTCAGGACACCTCCTTCAAATGCAGTAGCCATTCCTCCAGCAGGAAGCTCTGCCACACAACTCCTGCTCCAGCCACTCTTCTCACAGATCTAAGCCCTTGTCTCAAGGCTTGTACTTGCTCAGGCTTTTGCTAGAGTTCACAGGCCTTTGCTGACACTGGTACTCTGTGCTGCCTCAGCAGAAAGCACCTAAGAGGAACTTGTCAACGTTTATTATGAAATTCCAAGCAACAAAAAAGGCTGATGGGATACTGCTTGATGCAAGGCCCAGATTTTTGCTCCCACTGATGATGCTTATTAGGCTGTTTCTAAGACTATCCTCAGATATCTGTGGAATCCCTGTGGAATCCTTGTGCCATTCCAAGAAAGACTCCTAGTGCAGGATTTACCAGGCATATATATAGACATAGGGACAGATTCTCATCTTTCATGTGTATTACTGATACGGGCCAGTTTCCAGTGAGCCTAAATAGGCTACAGAGGCTCCAACTTCCTAACCAGTATGCCCATGAACCACACACTCTTTCCCTCACAGTGCTACAAGTAGCACTCACACATACATATTTAACCCATCTTCAGATCCCAGACTGACAGGACAGCAAGGATTCCTACCCAAGAGCTGAGAGTAGGATACAAGTCTAAACACAACATCATCTCATAAAACTCCATCAGGCCAACCATGCCACACGCAGAAAATCTAAGTTCCCTGCCTCACTATTCCCTCCAGTGCCTGCTTGTGATGGGGCTTTTCGTCTTTGTTTTAAAGGTCAACAGCCAGCTAGGAGCATGCCAGCCTGTACATTTGAGAAAAGAAGGCACGAGCATCTTCAGCATCAGAAAAAAACCCCAAAGAAACCTACAAAAGGAAAGCTTACAGCACTTGGAATATTTTGGCACCTGTCATGCCCAGGAATGATCAAGCACTACAGTTTTTAAACTGGGCCAAACTTTGTAACTTTGTTTTAAACTGGGCAAAAAAGCTGTAAGATCAGTCACCTACTAAGAACAGTGTCTTATATATGTTGAATTCTGCACTCACTTGCAAAACCCAAAGGGTTTGCTGATCTCACACATAGCAGAATGTTTCCTCCCATCTGGTGTCTATGGCTAAGGTCCTTATGAAATACTATTTAAAAGCATTAGAACAACTCTGATAGAATAAAAACATCTACAAAGAATACTGCAGTTGCTGCTGCAACACTTCAGCTTGCAGAAAGTAGAATAGCTTACCAAATTATTATCTTAGGAAGGATTCTCCCTGCTTGGCTCCTGCAAGCATCAGCATCTCATGACAAAACGGAAGCAGTGGGAATCCAGCCTTCAGGAACCCTGTGCAACCAACGGCCACAAAATAAAGCCTTATGATTGATTACCCAGGTTATGACACTTCAGAAATAGTATAGCAAGCATAACTGACCTGCAATCTTTTCCACTCCCCTTTGGTGCTGCAACAGCTTCTTATTCTTTCCAAGCCATTGGCTAGTTCTTCTCCAAGTTCTTTTTATTAAAACCTTTTATCTCCCCACACAGTAACAATTTCTCCTAGCAATCATGACCATCCACTCTCATCACTCTTCTAGACAGAGGCATTGGCCAAATTCACTTAGGGAGAAGGGGAAGGATAGCACAAAAAGTCTGAGTTGTACTTGCATTTGTTATGGGAGAGAGATGCTTATTGCTTAAGATCACGTTCATAATCAGACAAGCAATGGTTTCCCTTACTCTATTTATATATTTGGAATAATTCACTAGCTAACACTTTTCCCAGCTAAATGCATGCCAACCTCCTGAAACAAATTCAAACTTCTAGAGCACAGAGGTTACACAACAAGGGTCAGTATGCAAAGCCTAGTGCCAGAGATATGCAGCTGTTTCCCTCACTCACACTCCCTCCTTCTGATTATTGAACATGAGAATCCCAGTTGTATTCCAGATACAAATGCAAGCACGTTATATTCCAAAGCCGGGCGCTATTCCAAACTGGAGCGCTGGGGACATCCAAGTTTAGCCTACTTGTTAGCACAGCACCCAGAATGCTGGAACCATAGGCATTCATTTTGAAGTTGCTGTATATTTAATTTCCTCTCCCCCATCCCAATGTATACTCTAACCCACCAGTAAAGCTTGTTTCCAGTCACATTCTTTCAAAAATATCCTAAAACATCTGCTTAAAGGCTTGTGGAAGCCCTATGCCATTTTCAAAAATCATATCAAGAAAAGTAGACCCTACTTCAGCAAAACACCAAGACATTTGTGTACACATAATCATTGATACCATTCATTTGCTGGAGGTGAGCAATACTTTTAAATACCTTGTGGAAACAAGCCTGGGAAGAGAAGTCACACAGGTATCAGACAGGACTGGAAAATAATTTAGGAAGCAATGGCTGCTGAGACTTGGATATTATAAAGAAACGATCTAGATTTAGAGGATTGTATGACTAATGCCAAGTCACTAAGTCTAAGAGCCCATAACAATAGGACACCTTAGAAAAGCAGACTGGAATATTTTAGAGTGCTGCAATATAGCTGTGTAAGCCTCAACTCACATAGCCTAAATTCCATATGGGTCCCTGTGTCTAGTGTTTCCTATTAGGTAACTCTGGGAGTTATTGGATTCAGGGGCCTAGGCTTAGTCTCCTTAAGGCTGAACGTTTGGGCTACAGATGTTAAAAACAAACAGAAAAATCCCTGCCAGTCAGGTTCTATTCCCATTTTTAATACGCAATTCTAACCTAAAGGCTTGGTTCTGCCAAAGTCGCCTTCAAGAGGAGGAAGGGTTGTCCAACATTGTCACAATCAAATCCAGTTTATTCTGCCAGTAAGATTCATTCTGCATTTATAGTGGTGTAAACTAAAGCAGAACATCGCCTATGCTTATACAGAGCATTTAAAACACGCGTGTTGCCGTTCAGATCTTCTGTGCAAATTTTCATATACTGTTCTCAAAGTCAATCCAGAGGAGAAAGTGGTACTATCTAATGTCAGTGTCAAGAGTCGTGACCTGAAAAGAATCAGCATTTCTTTATATCTGTAAGAACAGAATTTGGCCTAGATACAGTATTTCGTTATGAAAGAATGGGCTTAATAAAAGCAAAAAGATAGTTTAAAGGAAACCTGCTAAGAGCAATGTGCATGCAATTCTGTCCTGCTACACAGCCACTGCTTAATTTATCTGTTAACTCCCCAAATACACAATACGATACTGCGGGTGTGTCCGAATTAAGACTCGATGTGCATTACGCACGGCGAGTACCTCTGGACGTGAGGCGTTCGAGGTCACGGAAAACCCTGCACAGCATATTCCTGCCTCTCTCCTTGCCCTTCCTCCTCCTCCCCGCCCCGCGCACCTGGGCCCGGCGGGCGGCGGGCCCGGCCCCGGGGCGCCCCCGCGTGGCACTGCCGGGGGCGCCTTCACAGAAGTGCCAGCACTTGAACAATCGCAGCCTTTCCAACAGGGAGAGGGAACGAATTTGTTCGTTGAATAATGCCTTAAATTCAGCAGTCATACGGTCGAGTGACTCTACGCCTTCATGGCCTCGAAATTCTGATGTCTCGGTGAATTTGGTGCGAGGTGTTTGGTTTTACACTTTTTCTGCAGAAAACACCCGCAAACTGCCTGAGCCATGAAAAACTAGCATCAGAAAGCTGCTGGGATGCAGCAACCAAATTCCCACGGATTGCACCTGTATTTCTGCAGTATTTGTTCCTCATCCGGAAGTCACACTTGCAGCAGGTAGCAGGGGGGAAGACCAGCGCACTTCGGCTCTGTGTATTTTCTCTGCTAACATACAAGGGCAGCAGGGCAGTGGGAGAAAGGACACAGTTTTCAGTTGCAGGGATGAATTATGATGTAATCCAGACAAAGGGGTGGAATTAAAGCTGTTAAGAAAATCTTTGTTCTGGCATCTCCTAATTATTTTAATTTTTTTTTGAGGGGGGAGGGGCTAGACTTTGCCACCATAATATTACTTCTATTTTTTAATATGTTGTATATATGGTATCAAATCTATATATAGCTGTGATGGAGTGTTGTGTACCATTCTGCTTTCCCCCAGAACCCTAAACACATCCTAGCACTAGGAGAAAGAGGTTACACCTCAAGACTGATATTTGGACCATTCTTTTTACATACACACACACAGAGTCCTCTTCAGCATTTGGGCATGCACATACGAGCATGAACACACATCTAGAGACTATCATTTAACCTTTGAAATGCTGGAAGCCTTGGGACAATCTCAAAACTACACCTGTGAACAACTTCAAAAAAAATCAGTGGTATATACACAGCATTATTAGTTACCTTCACTTTGCTTTACTGGTACAGAGATACTCCTTGAAAGCCTTTTTTGAAGCATTTTGTCTGCTTTTTCTCTGTTCACTTGAAATCATAGTTCTGTTTGTAACACTTAAATTATTCATACAGCAGCCAACTCTGATTTTATAGGGATGATGATGATGCTTCAGGTGAAAAACAAAAGGATCAGAGGAACACCTACACATAAGGTAGTGTTTTCATGCCAAAATTTTTAGTCAGAAACAATCAGGTAAGAGAAGGATGAAAAACATACAGGACATCTCTATAAAGTTTGGTGTTTTTTCACCATACAATGATCTTTAGAGAAAGATTAACAACCTGTATTCAGGGTCACCCTGGATTCATAATGCATGTCTCAAATAATGTATGACTTTAGTTACAGCCTACAGAGCCAAAGAAGCCTACAAGACATTTCTCTAAGTCTTAGATGACAAGGAAGCCAGCTATAGTATTTAAACTGACTTTTCATAAATATGAGTGTGTCATTCAGTTTATAACACTCTAAAAAAGCCAAAACCAATAATATCATCCAGTGGAAACCCTTCAGGAAACCAAGCTTATGATTTCAAGATCAGATATTTCTTATTTAAAGAGTTTGTATATTATAGCACTGTTTCCAGTCATCAAAGTAGTTTCAAGCTTATTATGGAAAGGTTATGTCCTTAAATCAGGAAAAATAACACATCAACAGTTAATGTTTTTTTCTTTTTTCCTCCAGACTACAAAAAAACCCACCCAAACTCTCCCTCCAAGAATGAAGATAAACAAAACATTTACCCCAACCAATTATCTGCAGGGGAAAAAAAATTTAGCAGCCTGTTTCAAGCCCTCCCACTTAGTCCAACTTCAACTGAAGTGGACACAGCTTGAAGGATAGCCCTATGGAAAGGACAATTTGTCACTGGCCTCAGCATTAACTCACCTGATACTACTTTCTAGCTTTTTGGAAGCTGGGCAGGATAGTTCTGCTGTCACACTAATAGAGAGCAAATCCTTCTTTTCTGCTTAACCCTCCCAACCCTTCCCACCTCAGCCAGCCAGTGGTTGGTGACAGGGTAGGATGACATCTACCTGCCATCCAGCCTGACAAGAAGCCAGTGACAGTAACCAACCCAGACCACTATCCCTGTGTCCAGGAAAAGGGATGTGCATGTGAAAAGTCTCCTACAGGAAAGCAGGTGGTGCAACAGGTTGAAAGAAAATGCAGTGAAAAAGTCAAATAAATGAAGACTTGTAATTTGTCCATTAACATCAGAGTATTAAAGGACATCATCAAGTTACTACACCCAAAAATAAGACAGTACCTGATTCACCCCTCAGATAGTTTAGGTAGTCATATCACAAGTCTGATCCAGAATACTTATAAACTATCAAAAATTGTAAAATGCATGTTATTTTGATACTTTATGTCAGTAGGTTTGCTTTGGCTCGGCAAAACGAACTGAAGCGGTGTGTTTTTTGTGCCTCTCAGGAGATCTGGTATTCTTAGATAAGAAACCTTTAAATGCTATTCCAGGATTTAGCACCTAATCCCCATTCCATAAAAATAATTCTAGAGAATTAAATAGGCTTTGCATCAGATCTATCAGGGTGTCTTCCTCCTCCATGGCCAGTCTTGCCTACTTGTTACCTACACCGTGACGCACAGCAAAGCTGGGGCTGACTGCAGGTTGTTTGGCTGGCCAGAGGAGCGAGCCAGGCCAAGTTACCCCAACAAACCACATGAGCCAAGTGTCCCACTTCCTGTAACCTTCAGAGATGAACAAAGCTGCACGAAACTCGGCACAAGAGAGGAGCAGCTGGGCCATCAAACAGGATTTACTGTCTTGAACACCATTCCATGCAGGTGTAGAAGTGCCACTTATGCAGCCAGAGGTTTACGCTGGCTAAGCTACCCTTCCACTGGTGCTGTCATCCTAAAGTTGTCATGCAAACACAACATAAATACCAGGCATGTCTCTGAACACAAAAAATAGAAGCGAAGACAGCTGATTTCACAAGCCAGCACAGCTTGTTAATAATGTTTTAAGAAATACTACAGAGGTGACTTTAAATTTGAAACATTTATGAGTTCGTTCATCCTAATGGGTAGGATGAATCTAACATGTTAAGACTAGTACAGTTCAGATAAAAGAGTATCTGTATCCAATTGCTTTTATCCCTGGATTATCTCTACTGTAGCACCACTAATACAACGTATTCATGGCACACATTCAGGGAGCAATCAGAAAGCTGTGCATTTCTTCTATGCCACACCTCACAGCTTACCACAGGCCAGCAGCACAAGAGACCACCATATTCTGCAGCATTAGCTAAGCCTGAATAAATTATTTTTAACTGCAACTACCAAGCTCTTATCCTCTTTAGGGACAGCCACATTCATTGTGTATGTGCTGCATACAAAAATTTTAATAACACCTTTTCCAGTCCCTGCAGCACTGCTTGCCACTACCAGCAACAGGCAGGAAGAAATCAGGGCCACTTAGTAACCTCTTCCCAGCGAGACTTTTTCTTTCCATCAAACCATTTTGCAATGATTCAGAAAGCCTGTAACCATTTACTTTCAGGCACATTACATTTCTAGTGTATTCCAAGTTATTTCATCAGCACTAGAATACGGAACCTAGAAGTAATGGTTTTTTTGCCAAGCGCTCCCCTAAAGCAAGCTCCCCTCAGTCCACCTACTGAAAGGGCATTGTAAGGTGGCAGAGGGTTTCAGTCACTATTTTCAATTAACCTGCAGAGAAGCTTTGGAACTGAACTTTATTCTTCCCACATAGTTGAACTCAGAAGGAGTCATCTTTCCCATTTTTTTGTTTTGGAGGCTTTCAGAAGATGAGGGGAAGGGGCAGAGGGAAATGAGAAACTGACTCATAAGACATTACATGGCAGATAAAATGTGTGCCAAATTGACATACTTTAAAAAGTCGTAACACTGCATGTACTCCTTCAGCCTCTGAATTACTTACTGCCAGTCAAGAACAAGATCTTGGGATATAACCAGGAATTATTTGAGAGCAGCTCACTATTGAACCACAAGTCAAAGACAACACACTCTGGGCATTGTGCCACAACACAGGAATCTATAATGCGCTGAATTCCTCAATACTTTGTACAGTTTGTTAGAGCTAGAAAAGGCACAAAGAAGGATAACCAGGATGGTCAAAAGACATAGAATAATTTCTGTACAGTCAGTTTGTGCAACAAAAAGTAAGAACAAGAGTCCTGACAACTCAGACTGGAAGAGAGCGCTGAGGTGGATTACATGAGAAGTCTACAATGCGGGGCATAGCATGTGCAATCTGTCCTAAAACAGGGGCTTTTTGTGTGTGTATGTGTCAAAATTTCTAAAATAAGGTTCAAAATTAACACAGGAAGTATTTCTTCACGTAGTGTAAAAGTTAAGGAATTCCTTGTCAGAATGTCCTGTGTCTGCAAAAACTGTGCATGCACAAAAAAAAAAGAGTTTAATGCATTCAAAGTATATCAATGACTTTCTAAGTCTTCCTGGATGAAAATTTTTTAAATCTCTCCAAATGAGACCCTGGGTCACTAGGTGCACAAGACAGAAGAGAGCAGTTTACAATGAAAGTGTCACCATCTTCTCTGTTACTGGTAAAGGGCAGAAGCAACACACAGACCTAGATGGAACTGTACACTTAGGTACCATTATATTCTACACTGTAAAGGCAAGGCACATAACTTTAATAAATTTAAAATTTTAATTTCATTTCTGGAACCTGAGACAGTTTTCCAGAGAGAAATGTCTACTTTGCAACCTATCACCCACTGACTTAATCATTACCCACTATTTCGACTGGAAGATCCATAGACACATGCGGGTTTGGAGGGCTGTGGGGTTTTTTGGTGCCTAATCCACTCCCCCCACCCCTACACAGACAACTGCAGTTTTGATTATTTAGTAAACTTTCTAAGTATCCTTCAGTATAGTCACCATTTACATGATTTATTCTATACCTACATACAGTATATATGCTGTTCCTAAGAAAAAAAAAATTGAGTAAGTAACAGGTCTACACCTGATTGTAACATTTATTTTATTTCTGAAGCTCAGAATTCAGCTGTTTGCCCAATATAAGCTTTTTTTATCCTCCTGTTATGGTATATTCCCATATCAAGTATATCCAATCCCGTAACAAGTATATCCAACCATTATTACAAGAATCATTGCTTTAGTGAGAGTCTACCCCATAGAATTCAATCTGAAGAAATTATCTTACATAGGTCAAAAAGAATTCCAAAACAAAATACAGGTGACCATCCAACTATTTGCACTTATTTCTTTCATTTCCATCTAATTTTTTTTTTGAGAAAGAAACGCATCAAAACAGTTCTTAAAATTTCTTCTGAAATCATCCTCCTTCATTTCACAGGGCTGATGGTTGCATGAATGCATGTGACTGTCTGTACAAAACGTTACTAAATACCTGCATTCCTTCCAGAAGAAATTTTTAGCAGATACTCTCCTCAAGTACTTGTCTATTGGACACAGCATACGTGCAGAGCTAGCCACACTGTATAAAGTCATTAATCTGCTCTTCTAATTTTATCTGGAACACATGGGAGCAATTTTATTTCACTGATTTATCACTGTACAAGGCTCACCTTTTATGTTACTTCTCTCTTAGAAGTTTTCTTAGACTTTGAGCTTACGCACAACTCCGTGATAACCTGTATTTTCCTTTCCTTCCACACTTCTAAAACAATTTGTTTCAGAAGGGCTGTTTTCAGCTGTTCTGAAACATCATTCTGATCAAAGATAAAATATCTTCGAGTACTCAAAGTGGGGATGCTCTACCAGCTGACATAATCACATTTAGCTTTAGGAAAGCAGGCATTTTCTATAAAGAAAATGAGTAAACACTCTTAGTCAACTTACACTCAGTTTTTACCCAGGTACAGAAAAAGAAAAAAAAACCACAACAAACCAAAAATTACACACCACACACAATTAAATCTTGCTGGGTAATTAACACAGATCGAACCCTGTGGCCTGGTAGTCTCTTAAAGGCCCTGGAAGCTCTTAACCATTTCCTACAGACTTCTGTCATTCTTCCTGATTTCCCACAAGGTTATAATACAGAATTTATATTATCCTACAGCCAGTTATTTACCTATTCTTTTTTCTTGGGACCTTCAGAGCTTTCCAGCTCCCAATATGAAAGTGCTTTGCTCAGGGAAACAATAGCTCAACCAAGCCCATAAACCATCTTCTATATCCTACCTCCTCTTACAATTTCTATCCAATTAAGCTGAGAGCTAAAGTTTTGTTAGTTGGTCTTGGTTTTGTTTTGGAACTGCAAACTGATATATTACATCTTGTATGTGAAACAACCATTGCTTCAGTTCTACAAAGTACATAAGCAGTTTCAGTTGTCTTCAGACTTCTGAAGATCATCTTACAAAACAGTGCTAAGACAACCCTATCTGCAGTGTTGTTTTAATTTAGTCACTTATCTAATATTTCTTCCCAGAAACAGTCTATTGTTTTCATTTAAGTGTTGTGTGTCTCATCTGAAATGTTTTTATTTCATTATTTTCCACAGGTACACAGAAATGACAGACCATAATCTGTGCAGAAGGTCAATTTTACTAGTTTGTACTAATGGGAGAGATGCAGCAGTGCTACTCCCACAGGCAGACTTTTGCCCTAGGCACATGCTTTGAAATCTTCAGGCTGGTATCTATACTGGTAATTACATGCAACCACAGCTCCCTATTCCTGGCTTCTAGTCAGTACCCAGAAGAGCAGCAGTCTGAAAACCAAGTCCTAGAAGGGCTCCACAAAGCAGAGCATCTAAGGAGCCAACAATGAAACAGGCATTCTGGCGGACTGGAAGGCAATATCATCATCCATCATAAATATCAGCGTACACATGCAATTAGAATGACCAAAGGCACAGCAGTCTAAGAATAAAATTTAAGACTGAGCCACAATGATACATCTGGAAGCATCCAGAACACACAAATAGTAATATAAATTACTGTTTATATCATATATTACCATATAATACATATTACTATATATTATTATAGTAATACAGGCATATAAATAGTAACCAAGACATGAGTAGACAATATACACTAACATTATGAGACCAGGTATCTGCAGATTAACTTTCCTTCAAACCCTTCCCCTGTCACCAAACAAATCAAAGAACACACATATACCCTCTACAGAACACATAGATATATGGAGACTGCTTTCCCATGGTAACCTTCTCTCCTCCCACCCTTCTTCCTTCAGGATATGCTCCTGAAAGTCCTCAAAAGAAACTTGCTCTCCCCACTTTACACATCAGTAACAGGAAGCTTCCCACAGCAGTCTGCATACACTGAGCTGAGCTTGCTCTTCCTCCTGCCATGTTCTCCCTGAGAGAGCCCTCAGAAGAGAATGAGAGACAAATTCTTACCTCATAAAACTTTCATTCCCTTTCCTCAAAAAAACCTCCAGAAACAACAACAAACCACAAAAACAAAAACCAAAGAAAAACAAAAACCCTTGAAACAAGAAATTCCAACACACATCTACAAAGATAATGAGGTGGGGGGGAGGGAGACTAAGCAAGTCACTCCTGCATAATTTGAACAGTACTTTTACAAAGGGAATATCTACAGCACATAATGCATACAAGACAGCTGAGAAAGCTCATGCTCCAAAACAGCACTGTGTTCATTTACTGTCCATTTCTGAGAAACACCCTCACATGATTATAATGCCTCCTTGCACACAAGTGTCTCCAGTTACTTGCTTTCCTTTGGATATGAACAGAATACAGACTTTGAGAAAGGTGTTAGCAGCCCTGTAACACTGTGTCTTTAGTTGCTATGAACTTAAAAGAAAAAGTTGTTTTTCGAAAGCAAAACACTGACTTCCAGATTGAAATTTCTGGAGAAGGGTTTTTTTCCTGCAATATCATCAGTCTCTACATCTGTTCAAAGCCTCATGTATTTAATACGGAAGTCTGCTAAGAAAGATGATTCCTATGGTTTGTGTCACAAATTTTTCTTCCAGTGGGAAATCAGCTGTCAGAGCCCTGACATCTGCTATTGATGTGTAAAAGCAAAACAGTTCACCTCTCTCTGTATAAAAGTACAACCTTAACACCCAAAGCAGGCAAGGGAGAATATGAAGCAGCACACAAGATTTTGACCCCAAAAGAGAATACTTCCTTGGAGATGCTGACTAGCTCTTTTCCTGGCACGTTTTAAATACAAGACTAGAAGTCAATCTTGTAACTGCAAGCACTTTGTGTATTAGAGGCCCATAAGCTGAACAAATAAGCTTGGAGGAAAAACGAAAAAGCTGCTAGTTGCCACTACTCTAAAGACAGCATTATTTATACCAGGAACTTGACCTGCCAATGCAGATCCTGAGTTTTCCCCCTAGAAAGGGGCAGGATAGCATTATTCAACACAGGTTTCTTCACCATCAGCATATTCTACTCTACAATGGCTCTGAAAGGAATATAAGGTCCAGTTCAGCATTCTGGCAGCGTAAGCCTTGTTTGCATTCCTACCTGCTTGACAGGTCACTTTACCATCTGCAGACATGAGTTTTTACAAAAAAAAAAAAAAAAATCACTAGAGCAAGAAAATCAACTAAGGGGCCAGTTTTTGTTTTAAACTGACATGTCAGATCTATAGCATCACAGGAAACGTGGCAGAGCACAGACATCTCTGTGATCAATATCACTTTCAAATCTCATGCCTTCAAATTAGCAATCTCCCCACCCATACACTGAAATATGCACTAATGAAGTTCTGGTTTTGTAGACAGAGATATGTTCATTTACGTGTATACACACACAACTTCCATAAGCCTACACCACCATCAGGACAGGTGAATATCGTTACACATTTAATAGTCCTTAGACTGGGCCCCCAAGCAATAATGATAGAAGTCACAAATCCACAAAAGACATTTCAGAGTGTTAAGTAACAGTTCATGCTGCACATAATATTTAAGATATTTAGCTAAAACATCAAAAATGTTCAAAAGGACTACCCATGCACTTTGCCATTCAAAAGACAGCATACTATTTTGAAAGAAAAATGTAGCATGAAAATGCAACCACTTCTGAAACAGGGACTAACAAAACCTAACTGGTGCATAGAAGCCTGTGCTACGTCACAGGGACAACAAGTCTGAAACAAAATGGCAAAGTAAATCATTCTTCCTACAGCAAAAAATAAAGGATCTTTAACATTCCTTTCAAATCAGGGTCAACAAGAGCTCATTTAAGATATACACAGTTATAAAATTTAGCACCAGAGTCTGGATTTCAGCTTGTCTTTCCAGGGAGAGAGATTTCATAGAATATCCTGATTTGGAAGGGATCCACAATGATCATCAAAATCCCACTCCTGGCCATGCACAGGACCACCCCAAGACGCCACATGATGTGCCTGAGAGTCTGAGAGATTCCCAAGACCATTCAAAAATCACCGAGAGGCCTTTCAACGACAGCAGCTGGCTCTTCAGAGTATTTTCAGACTAATCCCCTCAGGCGCCGTAGATCTATAGGGATCCAGCCGGCACAGCAGATCTCACACAGGTTCAGGGTCAGCTGGGAGTTTATCATTCACATAGCCATGGTCTTCCAGCTCAGCACACCAAGACCCCCCAACTTGAAACGTGGATTTTAAATTAAATTCACATATGCACGATGGAAGAGAGTTCTGTCACAAGAGAGAGCCTTATCTTCTGAATTCCTAATCTTGCACTGCTTTCTCACTCTAGAAAGTAACTCAGCAGACCTATCACTTCAGTCATTTGATTTTGACTATGCAGATTAGAGCCAGCCTGTTGATATTAGCAAGTATGGGTTCATCTTCTCTGTACATCTAAGACCATGCCTGTCCTGCAATAACTCACTTTATACAAGCACGGCAGCCTAGTAACGATACACGCTGGATTCTTGGGTTCTAATACTCATAAGAGCTGCACCAGGAAACACTCATGGGTGATAAACACTTGCTTTTCTCTACCAAACTGACAACAGCAGCCACCAGACTTGCCGTTCTGCACTCACTAAGTTGCTGCTACATAGCTCAGGAGTCTCTCTTCAACTGTTCCCTTAATGTCTAATAAGATTCAGGTTTGGATTTTTTGTTTTGTTGTTGTGTTTTGGGGATTTTAGTTGTTTTGTTTCCTCTAGTCAGCTCCAAGTGGCAGCAGCAGCAAGACTGTTCTGCACCAGGCTGCTGCATTCACAGGAAGCAACATGCAGTCCCTGAGGTGGCAAACACAGCCCAGCCATCTGTGCCTCCCATGGAAGAGGGCAGACCATGACAAACAGAAGGTCTTAGATAGTCTTTTACCAGAGACCATCTCTTGGAATGTGCCAGCCTATCTGATGAGATCCATAACACCACAGCTCCATTTCTACCAATACACAGAACCATGAACATTGTTGGCACCCACTCATGCCTGCATGTTCTGCAGTCCATCTTCCAATTATAACCAGAAGTCATAAAGTCCCTCCACCAGTGCCAGCAAAAGTGTAACCTAAATATTTTTATTACTGTCTTTTAGTGACACCTTCCTAAGCACCTAAATAATTTTTAAATGCAACTTACTTCTGATAAGTTTTACAAACAAATTATTATTTTGGATCCACAGGAAAAAGATTAATTCATTACTTGTCAGACTATCCAGTAAATTATATCTAAGCATTTCTATTAAGAAAAGCATTTAAAAGAAGGCAAGGTTTTACCAGCATATGTCTCACTCCTAAAGATACTTGACTGGAAAAGACTTCAGACGTAGTGTCAGAGCAAATTTTGAACTTCTATCAGTTAAATATTTTATATATTATATAAATAATACATATTTTATACAAAAAAGGCACACATATTTAAAAATACTAAGAGTTGATATATATCTCATAGGGGTGTTTTTTATGACCTCTGACCTGCAGAGTAGACAAAGCTGATACAAGGAGAAAGAAGCTTCACCTTGTCACTTGGAGGGAAAGCCTGGCTAAAATATGCCATAATATCATCAGTGTCCCTGGATTTTAGAGCTTTAAATACAAATAAATACACTTTTAAGTAGTGTTGCAAAGGGATTCCTTGGTGTATTTCTGCTTTTAAAATTGATTTTTATAGGGATTCAATACGTGGTACAGAAGAAGACCCTACAAAGCCAAGCCAGCGGTTTTGTGCAAGTGCGCTGCTGCCCTCTCCTGGGTCAGCTCCGATTCGCTCCCGTACTTACACCATCCAGCAGACCCTCAAGGGGAGCTGCACCTCCAAGACCGTCAGGACCGCTTTGGGAGCTCGAGATTTAAACTAGACAAAGTAAAAAAGTAAAAAAGTGAAACACACGCATATACAGAATAAATGCAGGAAGTTATCGATCATTATACAAACTGCAACAATTCATCATCTTAATTCCTTAAATTCTACAGCAGTTTGCTCCTTTGTTTAGATTGAAGAAAATTTTCCTAATATCCACCAAAAGGGTTGTCAAGCATTGGGACAGGCTGCCCAGAAAAGCAGTGGAGTCATCATTCCTGGAGGTATTTAAAATATGTGTAGCTATGGCACCTGGGGACATGGTTTAGTGGTAGACTTGGCAGTGTTTGGTTAATGGTTGGACTCGACCAGCTTAAAGGCCTTTTCCAACCTAAACGATTTTATGACAATGTCAGAGAATCCAAAAGTGATTTTCTGCATTAACAGCAAAGCCTGTGGGACAGCAGGGCATTCTGAAAACTGAGATAAAAAGGCAAACAGCAACTTTCACAAAAGCTTTGACACTTACTGCACAACTGCTGCACCTCATAATGCAGAGTAAGCACAAAGTTACAGAGACTCTTAAATTGCTTTGATTTCAGCAGTATTAGAACAAACAAATTTTACTGTTGGACAAAGTCCTCCTTTTTACTACACCGCACAAACCCAGGGTAATCCACGGGCCCAGGTACCCTTCCCAGAAAAACAGCCAAAGTGGACACAGTGGCAGAGTGCATTCCTGAACTGGGCCAGTTCAGGAACTAGCCTAAGATGAGCAGCATTCAGTTGTTACCAGCACAAGTGCAGCCAATTCCACAAACCTGGACTGGGAACAACTGGTCACAAAGCAGTTCTGAAACTGCTCAAACTTCTGACCATAAGCTTCATGGAAGTTACTACTGCTGCACAGCTGTAGGACATCCTACAACGCCAACCTGGGTACAGCCTGCAAAACAAACTCTGCACTAGGAGGGCCTTAGCTGAGTAGTGATGTATCCAGTTTTTAGGAACACACTTCAAGGAAAGATCTGTTCTCCATGAAAAGGGTCCAAAAAAGGAAGCAAGATTCATCAAAGCTAAAAGTTGTCATCTATAATACCCTAGTGGAGTGGTATCCTTGAGGCGCTCTTCAATCTACAGAAAAATATTCAAAAGGGACAGCATTTTCACATTCCAAATACAGAAGAGAGCTGCAGAGAGCAAGGTAACAAATTTTCTATATCCACTGAAGGAAGAAGGAATAGCAGTGATGTTTTTAAATTGCAGCAATAAGCAATAAGGTAAGACATCAAGAAACTTTTCAGTGAGAGGTAATAATAAATAATGAAATAAAATAATCTGAATAAACCAAACCAAAAGGCTTTAAGAAGAAGTTAGACAAACAATTGCTAAGGAACAATGTATGGGTGAATGTGTGTTTTTTATGTATATATTTGTATATTTTATTTAAATGCATGCATGGGAAACCAGCGATCTCTGAAATATCTTCCAGTCTATTCTTTACTAACTTTCATAGTAAGTACTTGCAATATAAATGAGAAAAAAAATAATTTAATACACTTCTTCCCCAATGGTAACTATTTTAGTGACATGAATCCCTCAGCTTACAAGCAGCATATATTGGTCACAGAACCTTGAATATTGCTCACTGGCACCGGAAATTAAACAGATGAAACAAAGCAATGAACGAAGCAGAGTATAACAGTACTTGCAAAACATTAGACATTCTGGACTATTACCCACAAGCCAGAAAATACCAGGAAAAAAACACTCCCTAGAACCCTGTGCCTAGGTGTACCAGCATCAAATTTACATACAGATCAAGTACCAACACCATATAAACCATCACTTCGAATCCAGTCAACACCAGTGACATTTTTAGAAACAGTTCACAGAAAGGCCTTCTGATGCAGCCCTTTCTGTAGGTACTTTTCTCCTGTTACTGTATCAAAATTCAAAATTATCTTGTGAAAGCTAAAAATCACTATCACTAAATGACTATGAAAAACAGACCTAATCAACAAAATATGCCTTAGAATTAGACCATGCTGGTGGTCTGCCTTATAAAGACAAAGAAATAGAGCTCACGAACTATATATGCAAGCCACAGGTGATTTCTCCAGCTGTTTGTATCCTTAAGTGAATATTTTCCAAGGCTATTTTAACACTATGCATTTTGAACTTAAAACACAGATCATGCAAGTGAGAAACAGAAAATACTATCTCCTAAAAATTACTCTCCCGCCAAGTAAGACAGTAAAATTGTGCAAAGTCTAAACATCCAAAGTAGCAAAAATCCATTGCCTATTTTCCCAACAGTGGCATTTCTTATTTAAGGTGTTAAAGCAACCAAAAAGAACCCTAATCTTTTTGGAAGCAAAAAGGCTAAATCCCTATTTTTCCACAATTAACTCTAGCTTTTTATTTTTGTTTGTTTTAACCTTAATCATTCATTAAATGAATGAACCTTTTTACAATACTGGTTGTAACTTTTTTTTAACTCCTAAATGCTGTACAAGCAGGAAGGGGAAGACCACTGTACAAAAACAGTTTAAGGACACCTTTAATAAACGATTAAAAAGAGAAGGGGTTTATTACTCTGACTGTAAGGAGATGGTAGCTACCACCACACCCTTCTAGTGCTCTGACCAACCGAGTAGTTACTGATTGCTGCAGCCCGAGCTTTCCCTCCCACCTTGTGCCTCAATACCACCCACCCGACTGTTTGCTGCCCACCACTAGAAGGCTCAAAATAAGAAAAAATTAAGCATCAGGAGTCCTCAGCCGGGACAGTCACTTTAAAGACATTATCTTTTCCGAATTCTTGATAAATTCAGAGCGGTTATAACAGCTTCTAGCTGCCCACAGGCAAAGGACGGCTTTGGGCGAGGCAGCGACATAAGAGAAGGAAGCGGCGATACTCTTTCGCTGTCCCCCCAAAGCACGCCCCCTCCCAGCAAGCCCCAGGCTGCCTCTTCTCTACCCTGCGTTGTTTCCCTACCGCGCTAAGCGACCCCTTCCACCCCGCGTTGCTTCCCTGCCGTACTAAAGCACCCCCTTTTTGCCCACACCCTCCATGCCCTCAGCGCCGCACCCGCGCCATTCCCGCGACCCCGGCCCCAACCCCCGCGCGGCGCACGCGCCGGCTCCGCCTCCTGCGGTAGGGCGAGCGCGCTGTCCGTCAAGCGGCGGGCGCGGCTGAGCGCCAATGAGAGGCGTCCCTGGGTGCGTGGGCGGGG
>VZTE01000767.1:636831-686241 GCA_013397775.1 Eulacestoma nigropectus
CGGACGCGGCGGGGCCGGCGCGGGCCCGGCGCGGTGAGGGACGGGCGGGTCCGGAGAGGCGGCGGGGATGCTCGTTCATTACTGCCCTTCTGCCTCTGAGGTTTTGGCATTAGCGCTACGGGGTGAGCCGCGGAGCTGGTCCCAGACTAGCGGGGAAGTCGACAGGCGTAGGGGAGCGCATGTGCTGCGGGCGGTCGGTGGGCCTGGTCGTTACAGGTTGAAACTGTTTGAAAAGAGGCCGCATTAAGAGTCTTGTCTTGTGTGCTGAGCCGTTCCAGACAAGTAGAGGTGAAGTATGTGTGTATGCTTGCTTTAAGAGTAGAAATGAGGAGAAACTACCGTCGAGGCAAGGAGAGGCGTGGATGGAGGAGTCACAAGCGCAGCCACCACCCCCACGGGCACAGTCACAACAACCGCGCCGAAAGGCAAGTACAGGCAGCTTGTGCTTAGCATTGGCTAAGCCGTCGGGTCTTATGCCTAATTAAATGTGCAGAATGGTGACTTTCTAGAACTGAGAGGATTGCCACCTGAAGATCTAGTAGACAGTACTTCTGGTATAGCTGTCATCCCTACTGGGAGTGGAATTGAATTGATTTCTGGTTTATTGTGTGTTCACAACGGTTAACTGATTTGAAACTGAGATGCGGTTCCGTGAGTTAGTCCTTTCAGCTGTGCATTATCGTCCATAAACCGTTCATCAGTATGCAAAGATAATTCAGGGAAGAAAAATATAATTACTTCATTCTACCTGCCTGTTTATTTTAAGCCTCTGTGTCTACTGGTGTAAAATCTGTCATTAAAAGATCTTCCTGAATGTTTGAAAGCATGGTAAGTAATGTGGTAATAATACCACATCTAGCAGATCAGGAAGATGAAACAAGGTCTCAGGAATAATCCCCTGCCTTGAAAACTGATCCTTTCAGAAAAGCGTGTTTTATATTTTAGAACGTGTACTTGCATATGTTTGAGCTGTTTTTATGGTTGCTTTTTCATTCCCCTGTTCTTTTCCTTAGTGCCTCTTGCAAGACTAAGAGAAGACAGTGCTTTGCTTTAATACACTAAACCTTTTCTTTTTGAAACATATTTTTAGGAAAAGAGACACGTATGAGTTGCCACACTAGTTGCACTTGTGTAAGAAAACTTAGAAATGCAAATGGGCACTACTTCAGTGAGCAGAATTAAAAGACTTTTCTTACAGAGCTTTAAAGTTAAGTGCTTGGTTAAAACAATCTGAGATGGTTTTCCCCTTGTATACCTGTTGTGTTCTTTAACTATTTTCAAAGTTGTATAATCAAACCGCAGTAGAGCTGGTATTAGAAATAGTTTCTTTGTCATTTTCTATTCAATAATTATGACTCTTGCAAAACATCTTCACCTACTGCTTTTAAGATGACATGTAATAAGACCTGTCTTAAAAAGTGAGAATTGTACAAGTGATTCAGAAAACATCCCAGTGGAATTTTGCTCATCAGTACTGAATGTGCTCATGTATATTAGTTCAAAAAGAGGAAAGCTGCAGTTACCCCCTGCAATGTTTGTTAGAAAAGCAGAGGCTTTTCCTGGAATTTTCATTAAACTTGTGTTTATTTTGTATGTTTCTGAAGTTCATGTGAAATTCTTGTGAAGATAATGGCAAAATATTTTTGACCTGACATCAGTGTTTTACCCACACTGTCTCTTGCTTTGTGCCATGAAGACTTGCGTGCTTTCAGGAGTGGGTTGTTCGTTTAATGTACAATTGCCCAGTAAATATTTTGCTAAAAAGAGTTAAAGGCACTTGCAGAATCAACAGCCACATCTAATGTATTAGCAAGCAATTTCAGGCTTTTAGGATGCTGCTATCACTAACTTTCTTGAGAAATTTTTAAGCTGTATATTTTCACTGTTTGATTTGCACAGTTTAATGTATGGTGGGTGATACGCAGAGTGTGCTTATCAGACCACTGCAAAATGGTACTCCATTGATGTCAGTAACAATCTGCTTTCTAGATTCTTTGTGGGAAGGATGTGTGGGGCAGTTGTGAGCCTATCTTGAAGGCAGTGCTGTTTTTTCAGTCTGGAACAGGAGGAACCACAGACCCCAGTGAATGCAGGTCCCAGCAGCAGTGAAGATCCTTCTTCGTCTAGTTCAACACAGAATTCTGTAGCACCAGGTAAGAGATGGTGTTTATAGGTCAAAAGTCAGTTCTTCTATGCTGATTGTATGAAAAAAGTAGTAGTAGCTGCATTAATAATCTGGTGTTATGGGAACAATACAAACAGTAAAGTTTGTGGAGGAAAGTAACACTGGGTGATAGAAAAAGATGTAGTAAGTAAGGATCTAGAGAACAGAGCCAAATCACTTTCAGGCCCGTAAGTGCTTCTCAGGTTTGAAAACTTGTGTGCTTAGAGCTGATATAAACTGAAAAAATATAATTCTGTTTCTCCCTCCAGGAATGTTGCTTTAGGAAGAAAATTAACTACTAAGGAAGCAAATAAAATGAGAGAGCATATAAAAAATTACAGCTTGTGTTCAGTTACTGTCTTTTGAAAGGTGCAACAATCCACCACTTTGTGGTGTGCCTCTCTTGTGTGATGTGTCTCTCTTTATGCCTTCAGTGTACTTCGTAGCCTGTAATAAGTACACTCTGGCTAAATACTTGTTCATTAACAAAAAATGATGAGGTAGCAGTGCTGTTGAGAAAGATGTCCTGCTTACGTTCTGGCTTCCTGACTGATTAAACAATGCTAGCAAAAACTAAGCCAGTGGGAACATACATTCCTGTTCAACAGGAGAGTCGTGAAACAACACTGAGTTTAAAGAGATGGTTTTTGTATATCACTGTTTTGTGTTGTGAGCATGTTAGGAGATGTATCCTGCAAGACATTTATTCCTGTGTAATTAGATTTTGTATACTAAATGTAGTGTGGTTTTATAAACTTAACTGATTCACTGACTAACTTTTTAATTTTGCTGACCTGAATAAGTCTTGGTCACTTGTGGCTAAGGTGAAACCTAAAAGATGCAGACAAGGAGCTGAATGGTAAGCAGCTGCAAAAAGAGATTACTTAAAATGAAATTTCTGGTAGTAGATAGAGTTTTAAATAAAAACTCTTGAAGTGAAATGTTAACAATTGCCTCTGAATGAATTTCTTTGTCTTGAGACAATCTGTCAAAGTATTTTAAATCTGTCAAAGTATTTTTTTAACTGTCTGCCTCTGCATTCACCCAGACAGTAAAGCACTAAAATTGAGTGTTTCTCATCCCAACTTACCTTTGGAAGGAGCCAAATGTATTTCTGATTTAATCTAAATCTCTCGTATGTGCTGAAGGAAAAGTGTCTTGTTCTGGAAAGTGAATCACTTTATTTGGGTTTATTTGATACCTCATTGTCTTTTTTTTTGCTGTCCTACCAAGTCTTAGTTAACTAAGAATGTCCCCTTGTGATGTATTTATGAGGAAAGACCTTTTTTGTTCTGCAACAAAACCGTTCTTTTGTGCTTTTCTGATCGGTCTGAACTTCCTCTTGGTCAATGATGACATCCCTTCTGTACCTGTGTAACAGCATTTGAACACTACAAATAATCTTTTGTTGTCCTGTAAGTGGCTCATCTGTTCCTAGTCTGTGTGTCATGCTTGGGACCTGTTGGGAGCAAGAGCTTTGAATCTTATAACTCTGACATTCATGTGAAGACACGGAATATCAAAAAGCAATAAACAAAGTTATCCATCTGATTTTGCCACTTCTTCTGCCCCATTCCCCCCACCCTGAAGAACTGCCAGGATTTTATTACGACCCAGAAAAGAACCGCTATTTTCGTCTACTGCCTGGACACAATAACCACAACCCACTCACCAAGGACAGCATTCAGCACAAGGCAATGGAGTGCAAAAGACTGAGACTCTTAGAAGAGGAAGAAAAACAAAAGGTATGTTTTGAAAAAGTTTGCAATTAGGCTTTATTGTACTCTGGCCCAGGACAGATTATAAACTAAAATCTTCAAAATCTGACAATTCAATTTCTTTTTCTGCTAAGAATGTATAGTCCTTGAAGCCTTTTGTTTGGCTGTTCCACACAGGAATGAAATCAAGTCATTACAAACAAAAAACCTATAAAGATGTGCTGAGAATCGCAGTTATCCAACAGTTACACTTGAGTCAGGGTATTGGATGCCAGGTTTCAAATTCCTGCCTTGAACTGGCAAAGTGGGGTCTTGATTTTAAGTTTTTCACATTTTTAAGAAATTAATTTATCATATTCCTGGACCTTGAAGAAACAATACTAATCACAGTTGGTGGAAACAGCTTTTTCTGAAGAACTTTTTTGGACAGCTAAAATCAAGGCAGGTCTTATGTTTATGTCTGGAAAACCTGGGTGCTTCTCTTCATAAAGTTTTACAGTGAAGTTAATGCTGATGCTGCGTATTTGTAATCTGGGTAAAATATCTAACAAGGATGCTTTTTCATTACCTGAAAAGCATGTCTTACAACTTTACAAGTAATAGCTTATCTTAAATATGCTGTCATTCGGAAGAAGTGAACAGTGTTTTTTTTCTTAAGCAATGAAGGTCTTCAACCAGCTATTCAGCTCTTCAGTCTTTGCTGTAAAGAACATTTTGACTCCCAAACACTTGCTTTGACTGAGCATTATCAAAAAGATTTCTTACTCCATAATTCTGCAAAATACTTTATTCCTTGTTCTCCTCAGAAAGTGTTTGCATTAAATTCTAAAAAAATTGTGAATCATGGAATGGAATCATAGAATGACTTTTGTTGGAAAGGACCTTAAAGATAATCTAGTTCCAACCCCAGTGCTGTGGGGGGAATGGGGAATGGAAATGGAATGGAAAAGCAGTTTAGTACAACAGTAAGACTGCATGTTTAATTGCAGTCTCATGATAAAAAATTTTGCTGTATAAGAAGAATTTCAGGTGGTGTAGTAAAACCAGAAGGTGACTTTACACCTCCAGGTGGTACTGCTGATTATGGAGGGTGAAAACAATGGCTGTTAGGGTTTCGTATTTTTTCTCCAGCTTCTGTATTTACAGAAGCACTCCACATCTCACAGGAATATATTCTTGACTACTTACTGTAGTAGATCAGGATGGTGTTGGAATGTGTTTTATACATTCTGAAAATTTTAATGTATGTAGGCTAGAGGAAAAAGTTACCTAAACATCCCAAAGACCCATGTTTGAATCTTAAACAAGTAAATAACTGAGTACAATTCCATGTTACTGTCTTACAGAAAACAACAAGGGCTGGACTGAACTCACCTGTGCTGTTACAGAAAAGGCAGCTGGGTTTGCTCAGCTCCACAAGTTACTGCAGGTACAATGATTTGATTTGTCTTCTGTTTGCAGTTCTAAGTTCTGCTGTTAGTGCAACTGTTTCTGTCAGGTTTTCTTGCATTTCTTACTGTTACATTGGGATGAGGAGGAACATATTACTTAAGGTTAGAAAAAAGGTTATATTCTGTAATAATCAGATTACTAAAATGATGAGAATTCAAATGAGGAACTTGTTTCCCAATTTTACTTCCAAAAAGTTCACTTTATGTATGTATATGGATATGCTGTTTTGCCACATTTTACTTTGAGTACAGCACAGCTATTTTAGGATAAATGCCTTTCAGTGGATGTGACCATTCCCTTGCCCCCCATTAGAACAGCTAAGGTAGCTCAGTTTCAGTCACAGTGCAGAAGGCAAGTTAAGTTAGTGACTTACTGGGTTGTTGTTTCGGCTACTAAAGATGTTCTGGGGTTCAAAACAGCGAGATGAAATTCCATGAATGTGGAAGATGCACGTGTTCATGGGTTATGTAAGTTAAATTTCAGCATGCTAGTTATTCAGGCGTTTTCTCTTCGGTGATTGAGAAGCAATTCTATATCCTGGCCAGAATTCTTTTCATATATATTAAATTTAGGCTTACCTGAATTCTCCTCTCTTCAACCCCCTCACCCTCCTACCTGCTTTTACAGGCTAGTCCATGAATTAAAAGTGAACTGCATGCAGAGGAGGAAGATAGAAATTCACAGTCCAGACTCCTCAGTTGCTGGAACCAACAATTTTAAAATCATTGTGGTATGTTATGAGAAATGATAAGTCTTTAAGATAAAGAGAGCCCGTCTTCAGTGAAAATTCAAGCTCTTGTAGTCAAATCACATAGGTCAAATTTAGCTTTTAAAGATGTGTTATTCCTGCTCTGTCAGTTCGTAAAATCTGTACTCAGTAACTTTAAACAGGTAGGGAGAGGCTGTTCCTTTCTTACAAAGGAAAATTTTAAAAAAGGTCAGATATGAAAGCATTTTTTGGTTGGTTGGGGTTTTTTTTATGTGATCACTATGTTCTTTTGGAAGTAAATAGGAGTTGAGTGGATCATTATTGTGAGGCTGGGAGGAGGAGTGGACAGGATCAAGAGAATGAAAAAAATGAAAGAGTTTTGGGAGTGGAAAAGCCTGTGGTTCAGAGAATCTAAGTAAACGTCAGTAATCACTTTACATTTCATGATCTTTCATAGACTATATAGGAAGCTCTCCAGGACCAGCTCCTGGCCTTGTAAACAGAGCACTGCATAGGTAGCTGAAGCCAGAAGGGACTCAGAAACAGTGTAAGTGTATAGAATTGTTAACATTGGAAAGATAATTTATTGTTAGCCCAGGATTGAATCCTTTACTTGTCCCTGTTTTTTCTATGCATGCATTTAAAAGGAGTCAGCCACTGATTTTAGAGGTGAATGGAAAGCAGGTAGTGTCAAAGGGATCAGAATTAATGTGTTGTTTCATTTTAGACCTAATGCAACTCCCTCAAGCTGTTTTTCCTCTAAGTTTCCAGTAAGTGTGACCGGTAAGCTTTTATTTTACAGGCAGATGTTGCTTGTGAACGAATATTCACTGTGAACGATGTAGAGCATGGAGGATGTAAATATGGTATCATCAATCTCAGCGGTTTGGGGAAGGAGTCTCTCACTGTGGAGATGTATGACAACCTCTACTTCACAAACCGCAAAGTACTATTTTCTGTTCCTCCTTCTTTTGGTGGTTGCATTTTCAGAACACTGTTCTTGGGAGGCTCATGTGAAAATGCCATGAGGGTTGGGGAAGGGGCTAGGAGAAGAGAATGGAAGAATCTAGAAATGCGAAGCTTGGATAAACAGAGCCACAATAAACCTGTCTCTGAAAGTGCTCAGTACCAGTGATAGTTGTCAGGAATGTTATACTACAATTGGAATGGAAGACTACATAGAAGTACCAGCTTCCAAGGATAGTGCTTCAGACTTGGACTGTAGCTGGCAAAACTAATGTTTTGCTACCAAAACTACCAAGATTTGCATGCGTATTTCTTAAAAATAATTTTGGGAAACTGTGTTTATCCTTAAACATGAGGCATATTTAAAACAGGTTTTTATGATCTCTTCATGCTCAGATTCTTTTAAGGATGGCCTCTTGAATAATAGGATGTGCTTGGTGCCTCAGTCTTGTGTTTGGTCAGACTTCTCAGTGCTGTTCTGTTGTTACAAGATGAGTATGAATCTAAGATGCTCATGCTCTATTACTGAGTTATTTAGTGGGCTGAGGAGTTGTGCCCAGTGCCTAATTTTATGTCATCTTTGCATGGAAATAATCTTTCCTTCACTGAACAACAGATCACAAGAACAGTATGTCTTCTTCTCTCTGAAGGTGAATTCTGTGTGCTGGGCATCACTGACTCATCCAGATTCTCATGTTTTATATCCTTTTAAAAAAAGCAGAATTGTTGTTCAGGTTTCACAAGTCTGCATCATGCTTCACAGAAAAACTAACTTCAGGGAATATCTCTCCTCTAGTAATCCCAGAAAATAAGTTTTCTGGAAAACAGAGGAAGTAATAAAAATTGAAATATGTTGGAATTAGTGAGACAGATGTATGGTTCTGTTATGGATATATGTAGAATTGTTCCCATGTTAATGGTAAATGCAGGACCATGTTTTCTGCCCTGGAGAATTCCAGCTTCACTAATAGTGTATGTAAATACCATATCCAAAATGATCTGATGTTTGGAAGTTGGCTGAGGCAAAAGAACAAGAGCAGAGGGTTAAGGCAACAACCTTTTTCTGAAGTGAACTTCTTTGAAAGTGGGATGGTTCGTTTGTGTTTAAAACTATCCCCATATTGGTTGGGGTAAGAGGAGAATGGAAGCAATTCAGTAGCATCACCTGCAACTTTCAGAGCATGTTCTGCAGGTCTGACTCAGAAGAAGAGGAAAGGTGATGGTGTAGCAGAGGAAGCAGTAATGAACAGTGCAGAGCCCAGAAGAATGGTGGGGAAAAACTGAATTTTGACATAGGAGAAGGCAGACAACAGATGTGCTAATAAAGTGCCAAAAGAAATTACATAGAAAAATATGGGATGGCCCGTGTGAAAAGCCGGGCAGTTCCAGACCGACCCATCAGGGAGCAGGAGCTCACCAGGCATGCGCACAGCTGGGGAGGAGTTTGGGATCGCTTGGTTTGGTGGGTTCCTGCTTTCTCCTAGTTGTGTTACAGATCTACCCCACTGAACTTGAAATGCAGCTTTCAAATTCTATGTATACCTGCTATAGTCTTCATAAAATATTTAAATGTAATCTAAAGTGAGTCTTCCTTGCCTCACCAATGCGTGCTCCCCTTTTTCCAATTTATCTACATGAAAAACAGATCTATATTAATGCAGTGTCATCAACATAAAAAAGTGAGAAGAATGATCTATGCAGGCCATGCTTACTTTTTTCTTTTTCCTATCACTAGTAAGATACAATAGTATTCTCTTATCTTTCTGGTAGTGAAAATGCACAAGCAAGAATTTGAGTTCTTTCTAGGTCATTCCTATGAAAGAAACGAAGAGTCAAGACTTAGTTGTAAACTATAAAGCACATCAGAGGTCTCAGGGAAAAGTGTTGTGAGCTGTGGCTGTGTCAGGGCATCTTGCTTTTCCCATTTATATATATCAGGTAGCCTATTCCATTCTAGGGAGAAAGCAGTTTTCCTTAACTCACTTCAGCACGCTGTGTCTCATGGGAATTGCAGAAACACCAGGCTGTGCCAGTCTGCTTCCAGCATCATTGTTCAGCAGCACTAACCCAGGTAGGGTGTTTTTGTTGGTTTTTTTGTCTCCAATTTTTGGTAACAATTATGTTATGAAAAGAGCACAAAAGGAAGATTATTTTAGCATTTTTTTCAGTACTTGGTGAGACTGTTGTATTCCTGTAAGACTAAAACAGCTTCAGAAGTGAAATGATGATGAAAAAACTTGAGACTTAATTAACAAACAGTATTCAAAGCCCTAGTTTATTTTTAGCTCCTGCAGTACTTGACTTTGGCAGGAGAACACCTCACTTGTAAAGTAAACACTTGAGATTTTTCATGAGTAGCTTGGCCTGTAATTAATACTTGGAAGCTGCACACAGAAAGTACTCACATTTCGTTATAGGCTGTCCAGAGTCACTGCAGAATCCCTTCTCATAGCAGCTACTCAGGTATGCTCAGTGGATTAATCAGAGGTGCAAAGCTGGTAAAATATCTAGGCCCATAGCTCCTGGTACAAGCTGATGTTCAGTTGTATGTAACCCTCACTGGGAGAATACTACGTCTTAAGTCTGGTTATAGCTGATCTTTTTTGTTGCCTATTTTTGGGGGCAGGACTTAATTGATTGGACTTTCTTGATAGATGTTAGAACCATGCTTCTTCAAGTCACAGAGCACAGTCCTCTAATCTTGTTTCCATTCAGACATGATCAGTTAAGTTTATACAGAGGAAATCTGTGATAGGTAAGAGTAACGGACTCATTTTAAATTTTTAGTGTCTTACTATTTATGTGGCCGTTAAAGAAATATGCACAGACTCAGCATGAACTTGAAGAATCACTGAGGGTGGATGGCTACTAGGCCAGCATACCCAGTTGCTCTGTAGAAGATTTTAAGCCCTTCACCATAATGAGATGCTGTGAGTTCCACCAAAGTCCTCCTGTGTAGTATATCCTACTGACTTTAGGTATTTCCAAGTTTGACTTACTTCACTCTCCTAAATATGTGGTTTGTGGGAGCCTTGCTGAGTAGATGCTGGGAGAAAAGTAGAACTTACCCTGTCTAAAACTATGTTATCCATCCATTCTTGTCCATGTCACCTCTGCTACCTGACATATGGATGTACGATGTCCCATGAAGGAAGTGAAAACTGAGGACGTAGTTGGCTAATTGGCATAAATTTTGTGCAGGAGCTACATGAGTAAGGGTCAAATCTAGGGTATTGTTACTTCTTTTTTTTTTTTTTTTTTTTTTTTTTTTTTTTTTTTTTTTTTTTTTTTAGGCAGGCCAAGAAATTACAGGTTAGACTTTGGCTAATCTGTAGTTCATAAAGTAAATGTTTTTTATTTCTAGCCTACTCATCTTTAAAAAATGGCTGACTTAGTGCTAAAAGGCAAGTGTTACTTTGCTCTTTCCTGCCATGGTCAGCCCTCTGACTACTGAATAAATGTCACAGTCTCTGAATATCATTTACGGTGTCCCACTTACAGTCATGAACTTCCATTTCTGTTTCCTGTCTCTTGAGTACCAAAAGGACACTAATTAGGTAACACTTTCTCTGCTTCAGATTGAAATGTTTAAAGAAGCATGGCTGTCTAAGAACCTTTCTGAGTTATCATCCTGTCCTAACATTTTATGAACACTTCATGTGTTTCTCCTGTCTTCTAGGTGATCGACCTGGAATGCTGTGCAGTTTCAAGATATCCACTGCCTGGTCCTGTGCTTGGTGCCTGAATCCCCAAGCAGACAACTGCTTTAGCACAGGTGATCTATCTGCAAGGCTAGCAACCCTGTCTGTCTCAGTGGGAAAGACTTCTTGCATTAATCTCCCAGCTGCTACTCAAATTACAGCTAAACCAACATCATGTGTCTTCCTTAGGCCTGACACGACGAGTTCTTGTGACCAATGTAGTGACAGGGCATCGGCAGACATTTGGAACCAGTAGTGATGTACTGGCACAGCAGTTTGCCACGCAGGTAGGGAGAACCATATGCCATATTTTCAGAGCACTGCCTCATTGGTGGGCTCTTTGTTCTGTTTGGGGCAGGACTCCTCATGCTGTACATGAGGTTGTGATGACAGCTGCTGTTGGATGGCTGTTCCACAGCAGAGCTGATGTGGTCTGATGCTTGCACACAATTGAATAGCAACAAAAAGATTAACTGATTTCAAACTGTGGCAACAGGGGCAAGTTTTGTTAATATTACAGAGGTTAAAAGACAAGGAAGTACAAAAGAGCACAGTAATAGCATGTAAAATTGTTTTGGTTTTGGCAAATAACCTCATTTTAATAACACTCAGTGTATTGCCTCCAACAAGATGGAGAAAATCCCTATAAAAGACTAATGAACTTGTTCACAAAGAACTAGAATGGTGAAATAGGAATTCCAGTTTCTGTTTTGCCATTATGTTAGACTGAGTTCCTGCTTACTTAGCCAAACCTTCCCACCTAAAGTAAATAGTTGAGGTTTGAATGGAACTCATGAGTTGGCTGAAAAATGTTGCAGTTTGTAATTAAAATTCTGCTTCTTAATGCATGTCTTAAAATAATTTGACAACTATACCATAGAGCTCAAAAGCACAATACAGACTCTGTCTGTGTAACGTGTAAGATCCTTGCAGATGTTATACAGTGCGCTTCTTTCTCTGGATTCTCCCAGACCCCAGTGCTGTACAATGGCTGCCGTTCGGGTGAGATTTTCAGCATCGATGTGCGCCAGCGTAACCGAAAGGGGCAGAGCTGGAAAGCAACTCGTCTCTTCCATGGCTCAGCAGTTACATCTATTCACCTTATGGAGGCTGAACATTATCTTATGGCAGCAGATATGGCTGGAAAGGTATGGTTTTGTTGTGTTTAGGATATTCTGTTCCTTTTAGTATCTGGGCATTTATGGGTACTTATCCCACTCCCAAGGCAGATGCCTGCTCTTAGTATGTAGTATGGAACTGGGTGGTAGTTCCATTTATGGGTCTTCTTCTAGAGCTAGTTATTTATCACAGAATGGTTTGGGTTGGAAGGAAACTTAAAGATCATCTGGTTCCAGCCTCCTGCCATGGGCATGGACACCTTCTACTAGACCGGCTTGCTCAAAGCTTCAGCCAACTTGGCCTTGAACACTTCCAGGGATGGGGCATCCACAACTTTTCTGGACAACCTGTTCTAGTCATTCACCACCTTCACATTAAAGAGCTTCCTAATATTTAATCTGAACCTACCCTTCTCAGTTTAAAGCCATTCACCCTTGTCCTATCACTACATACCCCTATAAATTGACCCTCTCCAGCTCTCTGGTACCCTCCTTAAGGTACTGGAAGGCTGCTTCTGGAGGCTGAATCCTCTCAGCCTGTCTCCACAGGAGAGGTCCTCTAACCCTCTGATCATCTTCATGGCTCTCCTCTGGATGTGCTTCAACACATCCCACCTTTTAAGTGCTCTCTGCTTTAATATAGCCTCTCTCAAACACTTCCTTCAACTTGCAGATAAAACTGTGGGACCTGAGAACAGCAAAGTGTGTGAAACAGTACAAAGGTCACCACAATGAATATGCTCTTCTCCCTTTGCATGTAAATGAGGAGGAAGGACTTCTTATAGCAGGTGGGTTGACTTCTTCCCCCCCCGCTTGTAGAGCGTATGGAGCGATTTTCTTATGCCTGAGGGGTGTTTCTTAGGTACAGCTGTTAGAAGCTGTAAAGCTGTTAATTCTTTAAAATTCAGAAGAAATTTAGCCTTAGGCATACTGTAATATACTATGAAAATTAAGTAATTATGTTATGGATGCACAGCTACTGTTATGACTTCTGTGAGGTGCTTAACAGCTTTATCTGCTGTGTCCTGCAAAAGTCCCATTATCCTTTCCACAATATGTCTCAAGAGTAGAGCAGAAAACACTTGATTTTGAAATTCAGGGAAACAACATGTAAACAGGAGATTCGCTAATAACTTTATAGAGAGACTGTGTATATGTTTAGTTGGTGCTTAAGTGGATAATGTGGTGATGGACTGAAGCATTGGCATGTGGGCCCGACTCCTTGTAAACTGTCTATACCACTCAGGTTCATTTTGAATACTCCCAGGTACACTCAGATTTTTGTATTATTGTTATATTTGGGGTGGGAGGAGGAAAAGTAGCGATAGATGAAGCAAAATCCTTGTAGTGTAGCCAAGCTTCGTAAAGTACTGAAAAGACAGTGACTTCCTGTCCTTGGATTTGTCAGTAAGTGGCAGAATAATAAGAATTTTTAATGTGACTGAATTTTTCTCCCCCTTTTTTAGCTTAGGAGCTTGATAAAGAGAAAAGCACTCTAAATACTGTTTTATCGTACCTTTAATTACCTAATAGGAAATGCACATTTTTCGCACTTTTGTAGGATTCAGTGTAAAAGTTTTGTTTTGTAAAGTATAAATAAGCACTTTGCCTCTTGTGGGTGTAGAAATAGGGTGTTTTCCCCACAGACCTTCTGCTTCTGTGGTGATAATCTTGCAGAACCATGTGAAGTCCTTTTTGTGTAATGCTGAATTTTGCTGTCCTTTCCTCCCAGTTGGTCAGGATTGCTACACCAGAATTTGGAGTCTCCAAGATGCTCATCTGCTTAGAACCATCCCTTCTCCCCACCCATCATCCAAAGATGCCATTCCTAGTGTGGTGTTTTCTTCAAGACTTGGGGGTAGCCGAGGAGTTCCTGGCTTACTCATGGCTGTCAAACAGGATCTCTACCACTTCTCCTATAACTGACAATGTATTCTCCTCAGACCTGGTCTACAAAGCTGCCAATCTATATGTGACTTCAGAATCTTTACACCAGTCACCAAGCTGTTGAGTCATTATGTGCTGCTGTTGCATCTCCTTAGCCCATCTAACTGTGAAGCTCCTTCAGCAGTTCAGCAAATCTTGCTGTATACATCTCAGACCTCTTGTAAATAAAAGCTGAACACTGATTAACTGTAGGCAAGATTCAGGCTCTCTGAAATCTAGCTGTAAGCCTCCCAAGCTGGTAACTTAAAGAGCCTCTGTTGTGCTAGCTGAATTTGCTGTCAAAAGGCTGCTCTAACTTAATCCTAGTTTGGTCACGTAACCTTCAGCTGTGATCACATCTGCCTCAAGAAGTAGGCTGGCCCAGCAGAGTCAAGCAGCTGGTGTTGAGAAGCTGAACACTGTAAGTGTTCTGGGGCTTTGTTTGGAGTAGCTTTGGTTGGGGTTCCTGCTTCAACTGCCACTGCTCCACCTTGGAAGCAGTTGGTTGGAAGTAACCATGCTCCATGGTTGGAAGCAGTTCAAGGAACAGCTGCTTTCCTCGCCCACACTGTCAGTCCTTTTTGCTGGCTCATACTAAACTTTGTCCCTTTGAAGATGATGGTAGTACACAACTGCCCTGCCACCATCCCCTGTAAAAAGCAACAGGCATGGAGCAAAGCCCTTTTTCTGGTCCAGTAGTGAAGCTGAATGCCCCTGTTAGTTGATCATCGTGTTTCCTAACAAGTCCACACCCCTAACATGGAGTTTGGTCAGCAGTCTGGAAGGGCAGGCTTGCTCGTGCAGCCGTAGCCGCACACAAGCCCATTTGTACAGACCACATCTTTGGGCTTTGGGGTCACCTGTGCAGAGTCATGCCTTCTGCATACAGAGGTACAACTGGGCCCTCAGCTGCAAAGTTGTAGTACCAGCTCCCAGTAACTGGATGATACCATATCTGTATTTAAGAACAATTACCATCCCATGGAGCCTCTTCACCTCCTGCCTGGTAACCAGTCTGGGTTGGGCAAGACCATCCTGCTCTCAGCATCTGTAGGAAGCATTGACCAGATCAGAACCCTATGAGAGGGTAAAGGCCCATGAACTAGGATTGGCTTTACAGGAAAGACCACACTGCACTCAATTTTTCCAAAATTCTTACTAAAGGAGTGCCAGAACCATCTTTTCATCCTGGGATCTGCTTAGAGCATTCAGATGTAGTTGTGACATCAGAGATGCTACTTCCCCTGGGGTCCTGCCAGCTCAGCGGGTGAGCGTACAAATGGGTTCTAATGACAGCCATGCTGCACAGCATGCTAAGAGGGCTCAGTGAGATGGCCCTGTCAGAGAGCAAGGCTAGGACTCTGCATTCCGAGTGTCTTCTGCCAGCAGGCATGGGCTGCACATGCACACAGAGATGAGTGCTGCTGCTGTCTGCAGGTGTGGCCTTTCGTGGTAGTTCTAGTGCAGCATTCAGGTTTGTGTCTTCTCTGGAAAGGGCTGCAATAGTACGGAGCATCCTAGGAAGGAAGGGGCTTTCAAGTCCCACACTAAGCAATCCTCTTTCTGCTTCAGAGTAAACTACCACCAGCAGCACCTTCTTAGGCATGTTACAAAGGTTTCTAGCTATCTTATTTTTTAACAGACATTATTACTCTTTTGCACCTAAAGCTTTTGGCCAGAGCAACCTATTTATGGAGGGACTGTACCCTGCCACCTTCATCCTGATGGGCCATCAGCTTTGTTTAACCTCACCACACACTGCATGTGCAGGGAAAGCTCTTACTTTTTACTCCTCTTCAACAGGAGTATTTGTAGTTTAAAAAGTGGGTTAGTAAAACTGTTCAACCAGTCACAAAATGTTTTTCCCAGAGGAGGAGTGAGTGAGCTGCAGCATGAGCAGTGCTGTTAACAGGGATGAGGCACTCAGGATTGTGGCATGAGCTCCCCAAGAGTTCATTGAGGACTTGGTGGTGCAGCCAGTTCATCCCTTTGCATCCCTGCTAGTGGCCTGAGCTCACTGAACACACTTCATGAGGGCGTGTCTGGCTTCCAAAACGAAGCCTCAGAAGTGCCCTGCAGTGCAAGGCACTGTGCAGGGAGATACCCTCCACAAGCCCCATGAAAACCTGAGCATAGCCTGTAGGCTTTTGTTTCTTTCCAATGCATTCCTCTCTCCCTCCATTTATCAAGAGACTTTGGATAAGAGGGAATTATTCAAATACAGGTACCCGGAAGGGTAGGCCCTAGTAAAAACCCTCTCTGACCTGCAGGGCTCCACACTCATTTCTCCTGTTGTCTCACAAGCTTCAGGCCTAAGCAATGTGCTGTTCCAAGAGACCATGTTCTCAGGAGGTCTTGCTCACCAACACTCCAGTGTTACGTGTGGTGACCTCCTAACCTTTCTTTGTATTTCATTTACCCATTAATCTATAGAGAAGACAGTAGAGCAGGAAAACTCTCGGGAGCAATGTCGTAACTTTACAGTGTGAATATATTCTGTAAGAAATAGCTGCTGCAAGGGTAATCAAGATGAATCCCAGCAAATACTCAAAATAGTTTCTTCCCTCTCTGAGTATACATTCAAAACCCCCAAATCTTTATTCTATCCCATTAACAGCCAACTTCTGTTTCCCCATGGGCAGACTGAGCTGTTAATTCCTTACAGCTATGGCTCCCCTCATACCTCCAGCTTTAGTGTTCCTCTGCAGAGCCTTCTTTCTCACACAAAACAGAGTGGGTGCTGCTCACAGCATACTCTGTACTGCCCCTTCTTTCCACAGGACAGTGTTTATAAGACATGGGGGTCTCCTGCTCTCCTAAATGATAAGTCTTGCAGGCTGTTCCCATTCCCTCTACTACCCTTTGATAACCAAGGGACCGAATTCCTGGTTACTTTGCTTTTCAATTTGAGAAAATACTCCACAATTTGTCTTGATTGGTTATGTTAATTTTCGACATTTTCTGTTGCATGCACAATGACAAATGCACACAGCACAACTTTCAAAAGCATTTGCACTGCCTTAGTTAATAATGCATACTGCAACTAAGCATCTGTTCAGAAAGCAGAAGCGTAGTTTACCCCATCCCACTGCAAAGCCCTAATATTACATCTGATAATCAACTCAGTTGCAACATACTTTATATTGATCTTCTTGTTAGTAAACATGCGTGGTTCAAACATTTTCAGGTAGTAACCTACAAAGATCATGAACTCCCTTAAAGCAGAATTAATTCCAAAACTTAAATTAGAATTTAGACTCTTTTCAGTGCTCTTAACTCCAGTAATACCCATTCTGCAAGAACAAGACCGTGTAACAATTATGTCCAGTTACCATGGGAAACACAAACTAAGAATTGTGGCAGAAAGTCATCTTACATAACTGAAGATAGTTTCTTCTCTTTGTTCCTTTTAGGCAAAACTCATAAAACAAAAGAAAATAATTTCCTTTCTGTTGTTTTCAGGAACCAAATACACGCGTGTCCCTGCAAACCCATTCACCCAACTAGTGCTTTTACAGCCAGCACTTCTAATTAAGCCTGCAAAAGCACTAAAAAAGGAGAGGAGAAGCAGGGCAAGAAGAGAGGCAATTTGGCTTCAGTGACAAACAGCAAGCAGTTTACAGGCAGCAGCTGAAGTTTAGTAAATCATGCCTTTCATTATGCAGCAACAGCAGCACCCTAAGGCAGTTAAAAAGCAATTGCAACACTCTTCCTGTCTGCTACAGTATCAAAACATGGTATTTCTTTGCCTCAGCTTCTCAGCAAGCACTGAACTGATGGGAAACTTCAGAAAGGCCAGCCCTGTTCTCCAAGACAGGTTGCAGCATCCCTTGTCCAGCAGACACCATTTCCTTGGTCCCTTTGGTTCCCTGGAGCATGGCACAGCGCAGCCCACCCGGCTCTCCTCACTGGCCAAACTGCCAGTGCCTCCCACCAACACCACTCTCTCAGAAGAGTCCGAGTCTCAGTCTCACCCTTGCTCTGTTTCATGTCCCCTGCTGCTATCAGTCATCTCTCAACCCTGTACTAAAGCTCTTTACACATAAACCCCTTTAGGTCATGTAAGGTTCTTAGATATGACAGGTAGAAAACCTTCAATTTTAACTTGAAATTTCTAAAGCAGGGGCAGGTTTGCTTCGGGGTCTTCTGTGGTGGTGTTGGTCATGTCTTTCTGTTGGTCCCAATTTACAGCAGTGCATGGATTCATGGTCTACTCTCTATTATCCTGATTACTGAAACTAAGAGGTTAAAAAAATTCAATTTACTAGTCACAAATTTATGCTGGCATTTTTGCATTTTTGAGTTTAAGAGGGACGTATTCTAACAGGACTAGAAAATAAAGCATTTGTTGTGAGAAAGGGAGAATTCAAACCCATCTATGTACATAGTCTCAAGGTATCCCCCTACAGAAGCTGCTTTCAGAAAAGTTATAATCTGGCAGTGGAGAATTCAGCTTTGGTCCCCAAACCTTCAGTCACTAGTGGCTGCTTGCATACACTACTTATACTACATATACTGTGAGCTGAATCCAGCAGTCAACACCAATCCAAAGTACTTTCTAGACAGGGGTTCTGGGGTGAGGGCCTGGGAGTTGAGAGATGCTTGACCCAACTGTTTAAAGGACTTTAAAAATCAGTTTAATGTTTCAAAAATGGAAGCCAAGGCACAAAATTGATAAACTTTTTCAGGTAATGTCTGAAAATATAATCAAGATCACCTGCCTTTTCTTGTTGAAACAACTTCTTTGCTATCTGCAGTTCTGTTGATATCATGGTAGCTGTGAAGCACTCTGATGCCTTCCTGACAAGTCATCATCTGCACACCACCATCATACATATGCTACTGCTTCTCTCCAGTGCTGCTGAAAAATTGCCTTTTAAGCAGAAACAGAAAGATTTAACCAGCTTTTCAAAACGTTAGAAATCAGTGTGTTTCAGAATCTCCAGGCATTCTTGAAATTAGAATTTCTGTAATGCCACAATAAAACATCTCCTACATAAGGACTTTCACATATATAAATAAAAACCACTGGTGTAATTTTTTTTGCTTGAGTTATATCTAACAAAAACAAAGTTTAAAAGATGAATGCTTTTTAATTTTGGCTTGAGATAACTAACTAGCTGCCATTCTGCTTTAGCTTTGTTTTTGTAACATTATACTGTTGATTTTGAAAGCCCTCATAGCAAATTTTTATTTATTTTGGCATTGACATGATTTCATTGTTGATGTACCTGCACTACAAACAAATACATTTTATGACATAATATATGTGCTGTGACTGACAGAATATATCTGTCAACATTGCTTTGCCATGAAAGAGTGCCCAACTAAAGTAAGAGACGGGGATGAGACCTGGATGACAAAAAGCAGACAGTTCTATCACTTGTCCAAATCACTCTCTGTTCTCAAATTACTGGCAAGCAAACACATACGTGTTGGTGCCAAATTATATTACAGCCATCAGCAATAATTAAATGCAAGGACAATGCCACAATATGTGGCATTACTGTGACTGGCAATGTCAGTTGACAAATGAAACATGAAAATTATGAGAGGCTGCCAAAACTGAATTATATTAGTATTTAAACCTATTTGGGCTGGTTATGCTGACAGCAAAAATATGGAGAACAAAGTCTGTATAACCAGGTGGGAAAGCCAGAGTCCTGCAGTGTTAAAGTCCAGGCTCCCAAAGCAACAGGGGCATTTGTGAATGTCTCAGCACAGTCACAGCAGACACCTGGCATAAATGCAAGGCAGACCTAACTTAATGATGGTGTTTATTTCCACAAATGAACTCTTGTTGACATTAAAAGCTAGCAAGGGTTGTCTTGTTTTCCAGAACACAACCAAAGGTCCAATTCCCAAAGGACACAGACAGGAACATACAGGATACCTTGGCCAACTTCAGCCTGTGCAACTTCTGCAAGGCACCGGGCGGGAGAACAAATGAACAGGAAAACCAGTGCAGGGGGTGGAAGTGGGGGAGGGCAGGGAATGAGGGACAAAGCAGTTTTCCTTGTGCAAGTAACTCCACCTTAGAGCCTGCTCCTACCCTGACAATAGCTACATGTTGCAGCCGTGCTGTTCCGCCATCTGTCCCCTGGCTGCAAGTCTCAGGTATACATTTCAGCCAAGAATGCCCTACAGAGTTTGGATAGAGAGTCTAAGTAAAAGTGTCCTCATCTGTATGAAGCCTCATACATATCTCCTTCACAGAAGGACAGGGAAACCCACATCACCTATTTGAAGATGAATCTTCATGCTGAATTGGCATATGTACCCACAATGGAAATAAATCCATCAGAATAGAGCAATCAATAAGTCTAGGCTTGTTATGTCGTGCTTTGGGTAAGGAATTAAGTTTTTTTTACAGGGGCACACATCTTTGCACATTGGTTAGTTCATATGATTCTTATTTTACTCAATGTTTCCTCTAGCATTTCCTAAGGAGAAGAGGTGCAGATGCTGCTCAATCTGTCAATAATCAATCTGACATTTTTTCTGGGAAGAGATTTACATCAAACAGTCAACTTCAATCTAACTCAGAACATGCTTTTATCATGTCACATCTCAGACCAATTGAATTCATTATCCTACCAAGTAAATGTGGCAATTTTAACTGCTAAAATATTAACATTACAGTGAACTTCAGTTGACCTAAGGCACATATTATCATCTTGACCAACTGCAACTTCATGGTCATTTCTCTTCAGTGTAACACACATAGTGATGATCTTCTAGAAATTTCCTGAAAAAACAGTCTCCTTCTATCTTTGCCCTTGTCAATACAGAAGACTTTTTCACACAGGAATTGCATACTGTCTCATACTGCCATTATGAAACTCACAGTTTGTGCTTTTGCATAGCTCCAGCACTGTTGCTGTTAACTTTTGACAGGTTTTCCAAAAACTCACTCTTAGGTAATACCCATAACACAAAGCATCTGTCCTAATAGTTCAGGAATAGAACTCCCACAGGTTTCAACTGACAGTCCCACCCCAAGCACAACATGCTCCCATGTTGCTTTAGGTTTTTCTTCCCCAGGATTTCCATTTCCTTCATTTAAGTTTTCTGTAGAGCTTTCTGTCCACAGACATCGTTTAGGGCTCCTTGGTTTATTGAATCCTAATGTGTTAACACTGAATAGCATTGGGCTCTGCTAACATCTATCCCCTTTAAATAGCTAAGCCACTTAATAACCATATTCTATACTGTGTACTCACAGCACCAAATAGTATCAGAAAAAAATAAAAGCTGTTCTGTACAGGAAACAGCAGGGAACTTAAGCCTTAGATCCCGTTTTTTTTTTTTCATTTTGGAAAACATCCCAAATACATCTCTCAGCATTCTCCAGAAAGAGTAACACCAAGTCTGCTGCAGTTTAAGCACCACATAAGACTTTGCTTCGTAGAGAAACGTCACAGAAGATTCAGCTCCAGGATAATCAATCAAGAATGGACTCTGATACTGACAGGTTGCTAAGACCACATATATATTAAAAGTGTTTAGACAACATTTTCCTTTTGGTTGAGTAGTAGTTCTTGCTTTGACAAGAAAAAAAATCAGACAAGTTGTTGAAACAGATGCCACAGATTTTATACAAGGAATGTCATGGCTGCTTTCTCTTTGTGCATTAACATGGTAGTAAAGCTACATGCATAAACAGCACACAGGGCACAGCCTACAAACCAAGAACACATTGCTCACCCATTAAAAAAATAAAGAATACTTTGAAGCACAGAATTATGCTAGATGTACAGAATGTCTTTTAAGAGAGGATTTCTACCTACTCATGCCCTTACTTGGACAACTGTCAGTTTATGGCAGACTTTGGCTTACAAAAATATAAGACAGTCCACAGTAAACTTGGCCAGTACCAAAGGTGTCCTGGAACATCTTCTAAGTCTACTTGCTTGTGTAGGCTGGATGTAGTTGTGAAGGGACAATCACTTTGTGAGCATGTACTTTCAGAGACAAAGTGAGAACCGCTTGTTACAAGGAAAGTCAGTACGCTTGTTCAGAAGATAAAGTTCTTTATAGCAGTTAATTTAATAATACAGTCTCAAAACAGGGTGTTGGGCACTCATCTACACAAAAGCACATTTAATAAGCTGGGAAAAAATACCACAGTTCCAGGACACTGCATTAAACTCCAGCCACTCCAAGAGGAGGCAGCTCTCGTGTGGTGAAAGAATTCTTGTCTATGTAAGCCAAGAAGGGAGAATTTTAGGCAGTTTAATCCACAATGGTCTCTTACTTCTTTTAAGTGGAACCACAAATCCACAGTACATGACAATATAAGTTAGGTTAAGTGGTGCTTTTCATAATAAAATCTCTGAATTCGTTGCAGTCCTTTCATAAAAGGATGAAGTCCAGTGAGTGCCAGTTGCTAGGAGCAAAGAAGAAAGGTTCCCATTTTCCAGGTTCATTTGTAAGTTCATATTATTAGAAGAGAGAGAGTCAAATCTGTGCAGTTTCTATGCAACCATATCTGAGAACACAGAGGCTTTAGAGACTACAGGATCGCTTAAAAAGTGGGGGAAAAGGAAAGTCATCACAACCCAAATAACTCAAACTTCGTATCTCAGAGTTGCCTACAAAACTTGTTCTCTTGTTCTGCTCCGGACAAAACTTTCAACTGCAATGATCTTGCAGAGAAACTGGAAGAAAACCTGAGTACATGAAGACATTGTCAGGGAGAGCAAGACCCTGCTACCTTTTGATCTGGTATTGAAGTTGAAATGGCAAAATCAGAATGCTTTGCCTCGTGCCATAGGATTTGCTTTACCTTTCAGAGGTCTACCGGTCTCTGCCAGGGAGTCTGTATTAACTTGATACCTCTTGCAATGCAAGACCATTGCTCATATCACAGTTCAAACAAACTTGCTATTAAATCTGGGTTTAATCTTCCATGGCCAGAAGGGCAGCACCTCCAGATGTAGAGTTGGTTGAATTACTAGGTGTAATTCATATATCAACATTGGAGATTCCTGGCAGCACAGAGTCCAAACCTTCCTCAAAGGACATCACGATCAGCAAGACATTCCAAAAGAAGAATTAGAAGGCCATAATTCTGATCCAATACAGTAAGGAACACCACCATCCATCATTTGAACTAGGAATACTCAAAGCTTCATTATTCAACCATATTCTTAATATACTAAATTATACATAGTTGATATATACATACAGATATTTTTTTTTTACTGGAATAAAATACAGTGGATTTTGGTTTGCTCATTTACAAGGGAGCTGCCTCCCTTTCCCAGTTAATTTGAAATTAAAACCTGGAGGCTGAATGTAAGCTCATTCCCAGCGTTCCAAGATGGATATAACACGAGAGGAGGCCAGAAACAGGAAACATGCACTCTGGCTGCAACAGGTTAGAAGGTGAAAGGGAGACCAGATATTTTCATTTGTAACCCTGAGAACATAAGGAATTGCAAAGATCTGGAGAGCAGCCTGGGGTTAAAGGTCACCAGGCTTTTTATTGCAGTTAAAGCAAACTCGGACTGGGTGATCCCATCCGCGAGAGGGAACCGCTCTGCGGTCGTGTGAGCACTCGTCACAGAACCCCTGGCCACAGGCCCGACAGTGGTGTTTGGAGAGTTTGATACTGAATTCCTTCCGGCAATTGTGGCAGTGCAGGATTTCATGATCTGGTACCCAGTATGCAGGTCGGGCAGCATCTTTTACCAGACCTAAAGAGGAAGTGAGGTGGGGGGATGAGAAAGAGGGAGAACAAAATAATCCATGAACATGAGCATGTCAAGAATGTACTGCAGTGGAGGCACTTACCCACTGCAAGTCATACCACTGCCATTAAGGGTGAGGTGATCTACTGACAGAATCCTGTGCAATGAGTAGCCATCTAGGGCATTCTACCATTCTCCCACATTCTGCCTCTGTTCAAAGGTAAACTGTGTCTCTTTTAATAATGGCATCTTGCCTTACTCAGACTCTTCCAGAGGTTAAGACGCTTGCTTTTCCCTACCTTCAGTTTCAGCTGTGGCCAAAAAAACCCACCAAGTCATCAAACCAAATATTCAGAAATGCATGTACTGTCTGAACTGAGAAAGGGATTTATTCTGCCTTTCACTGAGTTGGAGAGCAAACACCCACACAGGTGATGGCCGGACATGCTGTAGGCAAAGCAGCTGAACAATGATGTGTGCAATGAGTAGGAAGTCACATCCAACAACAGAAGATTCAAATGTGAAATGTTTGCTGACATACCTGAACTGCCACCCAGCACATGAAAGAGCAGCAGAGGTTTCCTGTACTAAGCTCACCATTAAAGATCACACTACTGATTACTTTCCCATCATTACCAACCTGGATAGCTTCAAATTCTCAGCCCTCCCCTCAAAAGTACCAAGTGCCAGCAGTATCCATGAACACACTTAAAAGGCACTCAGCATCTCTGGAAGAAAACCAAACCTGATAAAATGCTTTCTAATCAGCCAATCTTTATGGAACTCCAAATGGCAGGTCACTGCAGTGAATGCATCAGGGGAGCATGAATTACTCACAGCTTGGTGCACAGTTTTGCATAATAGGGTGAAAAGAGAAAGTGTGATCTGCAGAAACAACGTGCTGAAAACCAAGAGGAAACATCAAGCAGAAGAGGTCCAGAGGGCTGTAGAACTCTCAACCAACAGTAGTATCATAGCAGAGGTGCCAGCCTGTCACACAAACTCTTGAAGTTTAATAACAAGTTTTGCTCTTTGAAAACAAAAATGCGTTTAGACAAAAAAAAATCCATCAGAACAGAACAGAACTCACCTAAGGGAATGTCCATGGCTGTCACCACTGCTCCAAGTGTGTTTTGCACAGCTTCCCCCACCTTCCTGGCAATAAGTGTCCCCCCTTCCTCATCTGAAGGCAGCTCAGCCACATCTGCATGACACAATAGCGAAGGGCTCAACACCTAAGTCCACCACCATTTCAGCCAAGTTTCAGTTAATTTACATTAACAAAACCAGCAGCAAATCCAAAAGGCAGGTTGGAATCTCTCCTCAGCCTTTATGTCCCGCATCCACAATCTTGGATTGCAGAGTGTTCGTTTTAGCAATAATGGACAAAATATATAGTCTGCTGTAACATAAGCATCCCTGCTCTGATGTTAGCACCAGACCATCAGCAGTTGCTAGGAAAACAAAATAAAGATACAATTAGAAAATAATTTTGTCAGCAGGTCAGGTATCTGGTAGGGTCATCTTTCTTCCAAAAGGCATTGAGCTCTTCAGCTTCCTTACCAAAAATTGTATGGAAACCCAGCATGAACAACACTGTCTACACCCATTGGGAATGGCTGAGATCCAGAAATCAGGGACAAAGACTTCAGGCTATTGCCCAGGGATAGTTCTGTCACAATCAGCTCAGGATTACCTAACTGGATGCCCCTGTTGTCATAGCAGTTGTCACACACGCGCACTGGTGCTGGTCCCCAGCCTCGCTCAGGCACTGGACGGGTCTTGGAAGAACAGCCATCACAGAAGCCCTCTCCACAGGCCCGGCAGTGATGCTTTGTGTCGTTATCTTTGAAAGGCGTGCTGCACTTCTTACAACTCTAATCAGAACAACACAGAAAGGGAAACTGTTAGTTTGATCTTCTTTAAGTCAAAAATAGACAGTAGAAGCCCAGGATGGCAAGTCGCAGACTGAAATTGTGAAAAATACAGTTACACACAAGACTTGGGTGCTATCAGCCCCATAACTTCACCCCAGGGAAGTGATTCAGAATGGTAGGTGTACAGTGGTTAAGCAAATATATTGCTATGATCCCTTCGTTCACAATCACAAACAAACACAGCCACATCACGCAGGGCTGAATGATGGATATTTGACCTTTGTGTGGAGTAAGAATTCAGAAGGCAGTTTTCATTGAAGAAGAATCTGTTTCCGGTGAGACACAGGGAATCCTTTCCTAGTTGAACTCTTTGGGGCAGCTTTTTGCATCTGGTATGAAACCAGAGTTTAATCTCTGCACCTATAAAAATAGTACTATCAACTGCAGTAGCCAGATTTAAGATGTTCATTCTTTGCTTGGAAAAACAAGTTCATGCAAGCCAGGATTTTCTGTGATATTGGAGGGAGAGTAGCTCACAAAGAGCAGGGAGACACAATCTCTTTATCAGGGCTGGGCCAAGTCTCTGTTCAAAGCCAGCCACTTTCTCTGGCTAAGTCAAGAATGGGAAGAGGAGAAAGCACTTTAGTTTTCCCAAAGTTGTAGGAGTAGGGATTGCTGCAGTAAAACAAGAAGCATTTGGAATCTGCAAAGTACTGTGTTACTTAAAGAGTAAGGAAAAGGGGTTTTAGCTATGCAAAGCCTTTCTCTACAGCAGGTGCTATTTACCAAAATCTGAGAGTTGGGTCTCCAGTAAGCTGGGGCAATCTGGTCTGTCAACCAGGAGGTCACAGCTTTTGTGGGTCCCAGGCTAAGTTCAGATACTGATTGAGCCATGAAATTCATGCCATCCAACAAACGCTGGGCTGCATTGTTGTTGTCTTTCAGAAATCCATCAGTCTGGAATGAAACAGATATTAATTTGAGAATAAAAAGAGGGAAACCACTTTTTTTTTTTTTTTAAGATGCAGATAGTTCTGCAACCCATTGCTCCTGTTAAACTGGAGGGCAGGCAAAAGAAAAAGATTCACCAGCCCTGCTTTGAAAGACAGGAGTAGGTTGGCAACTTAGCCATTTCAAGATAGCCAAAAGATGTCTGAAGGCCCTTGCAAAGGCTCTTTTGAACAGCAGGGACCAGCTTAATGAAAGGCAATCTGTTTTCTCCATCAATGTCCAGAAGAACCAAATTAGCATGTGCATGGCTGCACACATTACACAAAGACTATCCAGCAACCAGACTTACCCCTGGCCAGACATGCTCAATTTCTGTCCTCACTACAGTGTTCACAGGATCTTGGTTGCCAAACCAGTACTGCCGGCTGCGATACACCACCCCGCAGTTGGGGCACTCGATCACGTACCTGCACAAGAGGAGGACAGGTTACCTCTCTGGAAAGTCCCATGCACCAGGCAGCGCAGAGACCAGAGAGAGCAGAGAGATCTCAGCTGCAGTACTCACCCTGACCAGGCATACTTGGCAAGGCCCAGCCAAGGGGAATCTGTGGAAGCAGAGGTTTTTGGCACCACGCTGACCTCCATCCCTCGTTCATAACAGGCCTACAACATAAAGACTCAATTAAAACTACATTCTTGGGAATCCAAATCTACATCTGGGTGCTGTTTGGCCACATAAAGCATATAATTAGCATACAGAGGTCTACAGCAAAGGAGCACTCATCAGAATGCATTTAAAAACAAAGCAAAACCAAACCCACTATCAAAAACGACATCAGGGAAGTATTTCTACATCTATAAAGACCATGATGGTAGCCAAAAATTTTCCTGTCTCCTGCACACATCCTTCAGAAACATTAGCTAATACCAACCACTGGGCATAAGCAAATAAGAAGAGTAACCATGTCAAATATGTAAAAGGTCAGCTCAGGTTAAGAGCAGCCAGCTTCACAGTTTAGCTAGAAAATGACACACAGCACATAGAGGTGATGAACTCTCCAAGCAAACATACAAGTCAAAAAAGGATCAATTTTTCTTGTCAAGGCTATGAGCACCTCTGACATTAAAAAAAAAAAAAAAAAAAAAGGAAGAAAACAGGCACATGCCTGTCATTTATTGGGTCATCCTTTCCTTTTTCATTCTTCAGACCTTGTCCTTGTATCGCTACTCACCTTGCAAGTGTAGACTCTGTTATCATACTGGTGAGAATATCTGCATCGACTTTTGGATTCATGAGGGACTCCTTCCTTTGCATGGTTCATGCTCTTCTTACAGCCACACCTGAGTATGCAAGAGCAAACCGTGAGTTGCTGCTGTTAGACACAGGACAGATTTCACCAAGATTTCATTTTTACTGCTATCTTGCATTTTTATAGATGCTGTGCCCTCAAACCATCTTCACAACTGTACATAGAGCAATGACAATTTATTATTGAGAGGCAGGCTCTTCAGAAGGAGCTATAGCAACTGTTTCACATACAAAGCAGCACCACACAACAGTTCACTGCAGAAAATGCTTGGCATCAGAAAAGAAGCATAACCAGCCACAACATCATGCTGCTATACAGCTCCCAGACTCAGAGCACTGACTGCCATCTAGTGCCCTTCCAGGCTCAACTATTTGGGCTCTTTCCAGAGAGCTACAAGCCAAGATCTAACCAAATATGGAGCTCCACTTTGACCTAGTCATTGAATACAGCCGCACTCCATGATGTATGCTGTAGGATTGTTTATACTGTTTAGGCAATAAAAATGTCCGGAAAAAAACATCATAAGAAATTTCAGGGGATTTATTTAGACACTCCTTTCTTCCTGCCCTGCTTGCATTTGGGAAAAGATATGGGCAGCACAGATTTGTAGCCATGCACAAAAATAGAATGGGCAAAAACCATGCATCCAGCTGGGATGTGGCTATAGTGGTTGTCTAATTCACATAAGAGTTGAATTTCAAGCTAATTCTGCCTGGAAGTAATAGCTGAGGATAGCTGATGTCAGGTGTCAAGATGTCATAGAAACTTTATGTTCTATAGCTGCAGGTTGGGGCAGCAGTAACCCCTAAAAGGATGGAGAAGCATTTCTCATCTACTTACCCACAGCTGAGGCACACAGAGGAGCATGTGAAATATTCATCTGGAAAGAAAGAGCTGTGAGCCATCTGGTCATCAGGGATCTCCCCACTGAACCGGTCACTTAGAGCCTGTCAAACAAAAAAGAATGAACTGGAAAGGGATTAAGGGCAATGAAGACATTTTGCAAGAAAAAGCATGGATTCCTCTACCAGAGGGAGAGGCAGAGAGAGTACACAGCTAACAAATAGTGTCTTACTAGCCTGGAAACCAAAACAAGGATTGGAAACCAACCAAGAAGGCAATCTTGCACTTGTATGGAAGTGACCTGAATACTTGTAAGATACTCTTTTTCTCTGCATTCCTGTCCTCCTGTGCCTACTCTGAATTTTGTAGTAGGAATGAGTGGTAGAAGATTGCATCCATCTCTGTGCATCCAATCCATGCTCAAAATAGCAGGGCTTTCTTGCTAAAAGGGCTTTGCATTCTGGAAACCTCTGAAAAGAAACTCAGAGGATCATTTCTCATAGTTCATGAGAACACATTTTTTGCCTCTCAGCTCAGAAAGTGCTGCCCTGAGCTTTCTTCTGGCCACTTGAACAACTGCTCTTCTCTGGTGAAACGGCAAAACTGAGACAAAGGGATTTGTACCCTTTCCTAGGAACATTCATTCTCAGATTAAAGCAGTCCTTAGCCTTGGCACACTTAACTTTTTCAGTTCTTTCAGGTGTTATGTTTAGGGAAAAAAAAAGAAGGCATTGGAACAAAGCAAATGGTTACAGTTTTTCTTGAAGGTCTTCTCTGAAGGCATGAGATCTAGCTGAAACTCTTCCTACAGCTGAGGTTAATATAGTGGCTGCCCCTTTCTCTTCCTCTCTTCCCCCTCACAGGGTTGGGGTGGGTGGAGTGAGTGCATCTCTGCTGTCTAACAAGGGTTGACTGCACATACACATAGATGTGTGTATACCCCTCTCACCACAGCTTCCCTCAGATAAATTCTCTATTTAAACATTTTATTTCACTAATTTCAAGGAAATTCGCTTTACATTCTCTTTTAAGCTTGATACTGGCGAATGAATTCAAAAGTTAGAGGAAGTGGACAGAGATCTCTAGCAAGTCTTGTGTTCTCAGCAAGTGAAGCAAAGGAAGTTAATTTGTAGTCAATAGTGATCTGAACACAGCAAACACTCTACTGGACATGAATGTAAGTATACCAGCAGCTATATCTGAAACCAGGCTACTTGATTATTGCAATAAAGTCCTAGAAATTAAACTAAAATTAACAATTCCAACTGTTTTTCCTCTTGCTGCCTGTCTGCTCCCTAAGGCAAAGAATTGTGTACATGTCACCCTGACACTTCCCTCTGTGTTTCAGCTACCACTAATGCAGAGCAGCCAGAATTATCTGTTCCAACAGCCGTGACTAACACCAGAAAAGACTGCTAACACTACCTTCTTCTGCAGATATGTCCCAGCTCTGCCTGCCCCTCCCCAACGACAGCTGTGCTCTTCAGGCCAAAGAAAATATGACGTTAATCAGGTAGTGGTATGTGGAAGCTTGTAGGAAAGACTGCAAATTTAAAGACCCAAAAATCCCTCTGACATCCTAGCAAAGTGAACCATCTAAGAAAATCACTCTCTCTGAAGTAATACATTATTTGGCTTGATCCCATCCTGTTCCCTAGCTACCAGCACAACTCCTTTCTCCTTTTTGCCTCCTAGCCCTTAGGTTACACTATGCAGTGCTAGGTTTTGTCAACTATTAATTCCCTCCAAGTCTCTTGCATTTTCTCCTCTTGTGCTGAGGCCATCTTTAGGAATTTTATAAAAAATACCTTCTAAGATCTCTCCTTGTAAATCACTGTCATTAAGTGCTTGTCACTCACAGCATCAGTTATTTTTTTCTTCCCAGCTCAGTTTTATGATTTTGCTCCGTTTGTCTCTTTAACTTTTCTTGACCTTCCATGGTCTTTACCAAAGTGTTTGTTTTCAAGTAAAAAAAACTATCCAGCCTCCCTGGCTGTTAGACAAAATTATCACTCTCATGGAAGACTTGCATGCAAGTCTGCATCACTGGTTCAGGTGCTCTGCCTTTATGAACTGCAACTGAGCTACTAGCAACAGTGGTACAAATAAAGGCTGTGACAAAGTCTTCTTCACTTACTTTTAGTGCTTTGTAGATAACTCCAGGCTGTCTAGGTGACCGAGTAGTATTGTTCTCCAGCTGCTGCTCCACAGCTCGCCTAAGCCCAGAGAAATCTGTTGGAGGGTTGTATGTCCTTGTTCCCTTGTAGTGAATTGAGCTGAAAGCCTCAGGAAAACAGCTTAGCTTCCGAAACCGATCCTGAATGAGCTTCTCAGGAACCTCAGAAGGATGATCTATATATAAGAGTATCAGCAAGTTCATAAACAACTGATTTTTTAAAACAATACGTTAATTGCATAGTACTTTCATATGCAATAGAGTCCTAGTTTTCTTAATTAAATCTTCTAATACATCTGGAATGCAGTTATGATTATATTTTAAAACAAGGAAAAGAAACAAACTTTCCAAAAGCAGTCTCTGTTTTGTGATAAACAGCTTTAAATTCTAAGACCGAGTTTCTCAGGTAAAACCAGACACATCTAGATTTTGAAACACAGATATCCAGATTAAAGAGCAAGTTAGGACATAATACAAGGAAACACAGTATCAGCACATTTGTTAGTTCTTCTCACCAGACTGTAACTTGGTATAGCTATTCCTAGCACCTGATAAGTGGAGGACATGAACCTTACATCGGCTGCCTGTTCTCCATGCCAACCCTGTAGCAAGGAAGACCAAGCCTTTATCAACAATTTCTACATGGCAAAGCACTTCAGAACTGGCCACATCAGGCCAGACTCCACAGAGCCAACCACATTCTCCTGCCTGCTTCCAAATACCTGCTGTACATTTCAGAATAAGGCAGGCCCCATCTTCCCTGTCCTAAAACTACATAAACACACGTATCTCAATTATCCATTAAGAGAGATGGTTACAGCTTTCTGCATATCCATACGCTAAGAGGTTTCTTTCCTATTCCTACTGTGATCAGAAGTGACCATAACAATATATTTTTTTTTTATGACCCTGACTTTCCATACAGCTGCAAAGTGTCCTCATGGGTCACTGAAGGCTGAACTGATCAAAGAGTATATGTCAACAACTTTATGGAAGGCTGAGTTGCTAATCAACAAATCGGTATATAAGAAAAGGAACTGCCTTACAGGTAAGGGAAAAGGTATTGAGAAGTTACTCTAATAATAACCAGAAAGAACATCAAGTTCTTCTACTGGTTTAAAATCTCACTGGTTAGAAAAGCCAAAATGAGAATGTGGGTCAGCCAGGACTGCTGGGGTATTTATTACACAAGAGATGACTCCTAGATGTTCACAAACAGCAGGACTGAGCCTCAGCCGCTGCAGGCCAATTCATTATGGCTCTTCCTTATCAAAACACCAGAAATGGATCGAATTAAGGAAGGTTTCATCATGCCTTTTTAAACACACAAAAAATGGGAAGAACCTGAGATCCCTGCATAGTCAAAATAAAAACACGTTGTGTCTTCCATAAGACAGTGCATTTCACCCAAATATACAAATAAAATGCATTTCACCCAAATATACAAATAAAATAATATACAAACAAAATACACATTTAAATATGCATAATCCAATATCACATAAGCCAAGTTAAAAGTACTGGTGAAGAAAACTGAAAGTGGTAGGAATAATAGTGTGCAGGTCTGCTCCTTTGGTCATATCAGATACTTGCCCAGAGAAACATAGCATTAAGTCATCAGCTCTGTGCCACCACAACCTCAGTGCCAACCTCACATAAGCCTCAGAATGATTTTGGTCCACAGAATTTAAAAAAGTAGAGTGACGTTCATCAATGCCACAATTCTTGCTCTTCCTAGTTTCTACACAGAATTTTATCTTGGTTTTTTTTGCAACAGGATTCTACATATCCCTGCCAAAATCCCAGGGTATGTCAGTTGTGTTGGGTTTGCACGGCCAGGTTTTGGTAGCAGGGGGGACTACAGGGGTAATTTCTGTAAGATGCTGCTGGAAGCTTCCCCCATGTCTGGCAGAGCCAATGACAGCTAGCTCCAGGATGGATGTGCCACTGGACAAGGCCGAGCCCATCAGGAATGACAGTAATGCCTGTGTGGTAATATATTTAAGAAGGAAAAAAAAAAGATGTGCAGATGTAATTGTGGCCAGAGAAAAGTGGGGGTGAGAATATGTGAGAGGAACACCAAGGTCAGTGGAGAAGGAGGGGGAGGAGTTGTTCCAGGTGCTGGAGCTGAGGTTCCCCTGCAGACCATGGTGAAGTGAAGCAGGCTGTCTCCCTGCAGCCCATGGAGGAGCCCACATCAGAGCAGATGGATGTCTGAAACAGGGCTGAGAACCCATGGGAAGCCTATGCTGAAGCAGGTTCCTGATAGGGACCTGCGGACCCACGGAGAGAGGGTTTCCTAGTAGGACTTGTGACCCCATAGGGGACCCATGCTGGAGCAGGCTGTGCCTTTAGGGCTGCACCCCATGGAAGAGTGACCCATGTTGCAGCAGTTTGTGGAGAACTGTTGCCTGTGGGATAGATTCATGTTGGAGAAGTCCATGGAGAACTGTCTCCCATGGGAGGGACCCCAAACTGGAGCAGGAGAAGGACTCCCCTCCCCAAGCAGCAGCAGGAACAATGCATGATGAACTGACCATAACTCCCATTCCCTGTCTCCCTGTGTGGCTGGTAGGGGAGGAGGTAGAGCTGGGAAGGAGACAGGGATGAGGGAAAGGTGTTTTTAAGATTTATCTTACTTCTCATTACCCTGCTCTGATTTTGTCAGTAATAAATTCAATAAATATCCCCAAGTCAAGTCAGATTTGCCCGTGTTGGTATTTGGTGGGAGATCTCTCCCAGAACTTATCTCAACTGATGAACCTTTCATTATATTTTCTCTCTCCTGTCCACTTGCAGAGGGGAGTGATAGAGCAGCTTTGGTGGGTGCCTGGCATCCAGCCAGGGTCAACTCACCACATCAGTTTTCACCTTCATCTGCCGTATCATCCACACTCATGAACTTGTATGATAACCCCTCCCATGGCTGGCAGAACTCATGACTATTCAGTGCTGATGTTCAGCTGGCTAAGAGGATTATTCTAGCTGATTTGGAATAGTCAGATCACCATGAGGGAATTCTCTTCTAGTTCCACAGCCTGGTTCCCAGATTGAAACCAGTAAGAGCAAAACCCAAATCACATTTTTACATGGTAGTAAAAAATGCTGAATATTCAGTGCAACCTGGTAATTTACAGACAGTGTTTAGCACATTGTTATTCAGTTTCTTATTGCCTACTCACCAGAGCCCAGTAGCTTGGTGTACACAGTCTCGTGAAAGATGATGACACCTGGACCCAGAGTTGACAGAGGAACATCTAGGCCACAGCGGGCTGTGGTAGCTTTCAGCTCCTTGGTGAAGTGTTTTAAATAAGCCTCCGAGGCATCACCAAGGAATTTGAAGAGGTCATTGTGGAGCCTGTCAGCACGAGTACGGTAGATGACAAGGTCAGAGATGGCCAGGACCTTCAGGAGCAGCCGTGTTCTCTGGCTCAGGTTCACAGTGGCCCCCAGGAGGCCCTCTGTATCAATTACCACCACTTTGCGGACAGGGTCATAGGCTGCCCAGACTCCAACTGTGCATGACTCCTGAGCAGGAGACGTCTTGAAGACTTCCCGGCCATAGAAGAAAGTGTGGTTAAGGGTGTGAGACTTGCCATCCCCTGTGTTCCCAAAGATGGACACTACCTTTAGATGCTGGTCAGGACTGCAGTCCAGTTTCTTAATAAAGTCTTCTTCATTCCTTACCTTCCAAAACAAGAAGAGAAAAATATTGTAACTAGGTAACGGGAGTAGACAACACTGAAAACACAGCTGTTTCAGGATTCATAAGAGTAAAGAGTGATTACTTCCTCTTCAGATTTCATCATTAAGTTTCTGAAGCACGAAGAAGTACAAAGCAAAATACTGGAATGCAGTTTTGTAAAATGTACCTATTGATGGGATTTATGTTGTTCCATCACGTAGCTGTTTCAGAAGCGATGCCTCATTGCGATGACGTGTCTAGTCAACTCTAATACCTCACCCCATTGTCTGAGGCAGCCCTTTCAGAGAAGGGGGCACAACACTACTTCCAAGTCTGACAGAACAGCTACCTGGAGCTTGGCAGACTTTCTCTGTAGCATTAATCTCCTGGCAAGCATCCAAATTCAGGTATGAAAGAAGGGATTGCTTTTGCCACTTTAACTTCTCATCCACAGAGGCTGAGCACCCATTTAGGTAGAAAAATCTCTGCCATGCACTTGTGCTGCATCTATCCACAGCCAGGGGCTCGCAGACACAGACTGTCCTATTCCCACTGCTCTCCAGCTGATCAATCCTTCAGCTGGAAAGGAGGAGCACAGAAGAAGCAGCAAAGTTGTGCACTGGAGTCAGGTGCTCGAAGCAGGTCAAACTGGCTCTCACAGAAGTGCTACAACTACCTCAATGATCCATTTTGTAATTTACTGTATTGTAATTTCATTAAAAAAATAAAACAAAAGAACACACATACAAAACCAAGAAGAAGTGCAAGTAACTCCTCTTTGGCTTTACATAGTTTAAGTTTCAAGCAACATGCTATCTAGGCTAAAGAACAGGGCATTTTCTGCTCAGATACTGAAGCAACAGGAGCAGATAAACAAGCAATGAAATGGGCTAAGGCTCTGTACAAGAGCCTGCCCTGATTTTGTTGCAGAATGCGTTCTTGGCTTTCATAGGTTCCATGCTTCATGTGTTTGTTTGGGCCTTGTTTTTTTGTCTTCCAACAGGTTTTATCCATATATTATATGACGGGGAAGAATATGACAGAAGCACTTTTTGAGAAATATTAAATTCACTTCCTTCATCCCAATTCCCTCTTCAAGGAATCCCTATCAACTGAAAGGAGCAGGGCTTCCATCCCCTCTCACCTCCCTCTTAACTTCTGGAAGCTCTTAGCTATTTTCCTCCTACGAGTACAGTTGGAAGATCTCACAATCTATGATCCAGAGAGGCAAGGAGATAATAAATGATTTCTTTGAACAAGTTTATTCTTAGATCAGCAAACTAGTTTAAGGCTCAGCCAGCCCTATTTGCTTTGGTCAAATCTATCAGCAGCACGTAGACTTTGAAGGAAAATAAAAATCAGCCAGTGTGCCAGATTGTGGTTGGGAACGGCATTCACAAAGAAAACCTGTGGGCTGTAGCTTGCAGTAGCTTCTCACAGACTAAAACTATTCAAGTCAGCCTCATAGTGTAAAAGAAAACAGGAAACAAGAGACATCAAAATGATCTCAACAGAATCTTTCCTGGTGTCTGTGGGAGAACATGAAGATACACTGAAGTTACAGGTACACAAGAAAGGGTCCGCTTTTTTGGTAGCTGTGATTATTAGCTTATCATCAGGAAGGTAGCTTAGATGATAGATGCAGTTTTGCTTAATGTCTCTCAAGATGTCTCTGTGGATGAAAGGAAGTTATTGGTTCATGGAATAGCTCCTAAAAACATTCACAGATTTGACAATATGAAAATGTTATGTGTGCATAAGCAAAAGGGAATATGATAATGTATTCTTCAAAATATTTTGCTTTTAACTCCCACCTCCCAAACTTCTCACCAAAAAGGTGACAGATCCTTTTTGCCAGAGTCAATGGTTATGTACTCCCTGGACAACACAAAAAAATATCAGTTTTCAAACAGCTGCTTAAGTACTGGGAGGACAGCTAATGACTAAGGTCTTTTAGCCAGCACTAGTTATTACTTTGGTAGCAGTTTGGGAGAGTTTGTGGAAGGAGCTGAGTCAGTAATGTCAGAAGACACAAAGGACAGTCGGGACCACAGGGGTAAGGGTAACTCTGAGATATATTCCCATCATTAAGAGACAGGAGTCATGAACATCAAATCACACACCCAAAGTTACTCCCTTCTAAGTTATCCCCTTCTAGGCTCTTGCAGACCTCCTTTCAGGACAGAACTCAGGAGTGATTCAGACAAGCAAGTTACCCAGGAGCACAAGAACGCACCAAAGTCTAGCTAGTCCAATGTTGTCTCACAGGACTTGGTAATGAATGAGGAAGAACTCAAGACATGAAATGAGTAAATGTTTCCTAGCACACTTTACCAGTGCTCAGAAGTCAGATGACTGAGAACTTCCCGAGCAGTGGTTGCACTTAGATGTTCATAGTTGGTAGGGAACCAGTTAGACCTATCCTCCCTTTTAGAATCTAGTCATAATTTTGGATCCTGCAACATCCTTACAACAAATTCCATGTAAAGGGAGAAGCAACAAAACCAAAAAACAAGCCAAAATGACCAAAAGAAGCCCTTCCCTTTGAAACTGAATAGGCTTGTACATCACAGGGTGCTCTTTGTTCTTGTGCACTAGTTGACTTTAACCAATGCTGAGTACAGGAATGATACTCTCAAAGAACCATCCACAACAATCCCCATACCAGCACTCAAATGTACTTCTGTTGAGCAAGTTCCTTTAAGACATTTGAAGTCAGAGTGGGTGTAATAAGTGTCAAAGTAGTAATCCCCACTTCTTTGTTTTGCTTCTCATCTCTAAAGAAATTGATATGGTACCACCTTCTGCTGCATGTGCAAAGGGCTCATGTTTCCATACTGTGTCCACTTCCGCGTTGCCCAAGAGCTCCAGATCTCTGACGTTCACAGTAGAGGGTAAATACAAAACGTTCCGTATGTTGCACAATAATGTAAATTAAGAATGAAAACTGTATGTCTAACCCAAGACAAGAGTCATATCTCTTCAGCGCCTCCTTAATTTTGCCATTTCTAGTATCGGAGACTCATTTACACTTTTGTTATAGCTCTTAGGAGACTATTCTAAAAAGAACAGTTTTTACTCCATCGTATGTTAGAATCCTGGTTAGCTTTCTTTTATAGTTTTAACTATGTTGCTTTTAGCAGCTGTCATCCAGCTCCCCATGCAGTCCCTTCACCCAAGTTCAGCTGAACTGGAGGTGAAGGTCTTCAGTGGGAAAAAACAGAGAACTTGACAGCTAAAGTCCTCTATAAGGCAGGCACAAAAACTCATACCATACTGCAGTGGCGCACATTTAGAACTGAAGTCTCTTTATCACCTATACTTGGAAATCTACTGTACCTAACATAACAAGTTTTCTAAATCTGAGCCCTAAGTAGAATTGTTTACAAATGGAACTGCTAAAATGAAACAAGAACTGCTAAACAAGAGAAGTCTTCTTAAGAAACAAGAACTGCTAAAATTACATTCCTGCCTATGAACTTCTTGGTAACAATGTTATGAAAACAAAAAAGTGTTAAAAAGCCCGGGAACAAAAATCTATAAAACAGAATGGAATTTCGAATGACCTGTACTCATACAACTTTAAATCAGCCTCCAGCAAAACAAACACATGAAGAGAATCAGATATTTTTACCACAGTTTTCTCCTTTTAAGACTCTTTATGAATCCTTTAGGGCTTGCTAATATTCATAAAAGTGGTGCACAAAGCCAGAGCTGTGCCACAACACACAATAGCTCAAAACAAAAATCAAGAATGCTTGGCATAGTATTCATCAGAGTGCCTTCATTTGCTAGTCTTACACTGTCATTTTGACTTACGTTGGTACTTTTGTTGTGTTTTGAAGTCTTACTCATTGCTTGACTTGGTTTTAAAGAGTATTTTTAATAACAAAAATATATTTTCTGCAATTAAGAAAGAGACCATCATATAAATAATTCAATTCCTGAGTCAAGGGTTATCAGGCATGGGAACAGGCAGCCCACGGAAGTGGTGGAGTTACCATCCCTGAAGGTATTTAAAAGACATGTAGATGTGGTGCTTAGGGACACAGTTTAGTGGTTGACTTGGCAGTGCTGAGTTAACAGTTGGACTTGATGATCTCAATGTTCTTTTCCAACTTACATGAGTCTATGATTAGACAACCAGCATACAACAGTATCTTCTGACACACAACCACTAAGTCAATAAGAATTATATAAATTTAACACCCTTCTCAATGAACGGAAGGTACAAGATTCGTAACAGCACATCCAATTGTATATCAGCATAAAATTACAAACATCTGAGACAAATCAGTGCCAGCGGTCAAAACAAGCAAGTGGAAAAAAAAATTATTTACCTTAAAGCATTACTTAACACTGGCAATACAAGTAATGCTGCTCACAGTTCAGAAAGTATTTTTAAAAGATAATGCTTACAAGAATTGAAACACCTTAAATCAGAAGAAGAAATGGCAAACCAAGCTAAAAGAAGATTTGCAACCTTTTAAGCAGTCCTGAACTTCTAAAACAGAACAGACAATATAAGGTAATTGATCTTAAGGACAGAGTATCATATCAATCACTAAACCTGGAAACAGAACAGATCTGTCAGATCTGCCCAGCTCAACGCAGACCAGTTCTTTAAAACACTCCTTCTAAATCTGTTTTAACTCTAAAAAACGGAGCTCCTATCCAGAGATAGATTCACAAAAAAGTCTTTGGGCGCATGTCTAAAGCCCCAGGTCCTACCTTTAGATCATTAAATCACAATTTCAGTGTACACTGAAAATAAGAGAGAAATCTATAAAGCAGATTTCTTCCTTTAACTACAGCCAGTAAGACTAACCTGAGAAGAATAAACTCCACCACAGTACAGTGCCATCACCAAAATTCGCATCTCTGCAGGGCTCCTCACAATCACTCCTAAAAAGCAGTGCATGAATGCAAAGAAGTGTAACTGGCTTACCCCATCAACTCAAGTGCCACAGGCTATTAAAAATGCAACTGGAAATTCCCTGCTTTTGCCTCAAAATAAATTTTTGTTGATATCCACAAATGTTTCTTGTTATCAAGTGACAACAAAGATATCTCCCTCTGAGGAAGAGAAACTCTGCTATGAAACACATGACATCAACAGAGCTGTGAGACAGGCCCTAAACCACAGTAATTCAAATCTTGTTTCATCTAAGATCTTAGGCTAATTCAGGTTGAAAGTGACCTCAGGAGGTCATTACTTCCTCTGACTTTTAGAGCCTTCCAAACAAGAGAGAACATTTTGACCATAAGCAGGTGCTCAAGAAGAATCAAGGCTGACTTTTAAGTTTAAGCATCTCTAGTTTTCTACCTTAGATTGCCTCCTATACCTTTCCTTCTGCATGACTTTCCATGGAAAATATAGTTTATGCCATTACTCAAGTCTTCCACATATAACTTAAAATTCATAATCTAATTACACCAAATTGATACATAAATAAGTGCCTCTAAAGGATAAACTTCCTAAAAGTTTGATGAAAATGGACAACAGAGTAGAAAAGAAAGACTCTAATAATCTTACTGAGGAAAGAGCATGTCTCATGTCTACCCCCTGCAGCCTCCAAGACACAGTAGTAAGCTGACCAGTCATGCCCATATGTTGCTAGCCAGTAAGCATGCTGGCAGGTGCATGACAGCACATACATTGCTTCCGACTCAAAAGACAGAAAATGTGGACAAGCACTGGATAACGGGAAGAAGACATCTCAGAAATGAGACTTCATTACTTCTACTGGTTAAAGAGTTACTTGTTACAATGTAAATGTTTTACAGTAGCCTGAGAAAGTTTCTGCAAATGGCTGTGTCAACAGATTAGTTTATAAAATTGCGTATGTCATACCAGTAGTTACAATCTGGTATTCAGGAGTACGTTACTAATCACTGATCCAGCGAATACTTAAATACATTAATCATTATTGTCCTCAGTGATCTCCTAGCCTTCAGCCAAGCTGACAGTGGACATCAGTATTTTCAGGACTGGAGTTCTACAAAGCCTCAAGCCAAAATTGAAGGACCTGACACTAGATGCAGGGAGGGCAAAATAAAGGAGGTGACAGACACGTCTAAGGCTAGATCTAAGGTTAGATTCCCACATTGCTCCTCAGCTTCAGCTGGTTTTCATCTTATTCCCCCTGGTTCAAGCAGATGAAAGCATTTGTATTAGGAGAGTTTCCTAACATGAAGGGTTTTTACCTGTTTATTTGTCTTCAGTGCAGTACCACCTACGGGTTATGTTGAGATTTGTTATTAGGCACAGTACATACTCGTGGACAATACTGTCCCTGAACTGAATATGTTTTTCAGACCAAAATTATCCTGTTCATTCCTACAGCTCTGGCATAGGAATTCAGGTTCAATATTTTCATGGGTTTGTACGGAGCTTAACAGCACAAGTCTCAACAGGACTTACAGGTCCCTGTGATGAAGGGCAGAGGCTGCCCATGTCTGAGGCCCATGTCTATCTATTACAGAACTCTTTCAGAGGCAAAGACAGAAGAGTTAAATCCTGCTTAACAACCCTACCCAAAGAGATCCTATTTCAAATGTTTTAAGACAGTGGTGGAAAAAAATTAAGGGGCTTGAAGGTAACCCAATTTGACTCGACTCCTCCCTAACCCAAGAGGCAATATTAACTGAAATATTGCTATTACCAGGTAAGTTAACCTTGTAGACAAGTGAGTTAAGTCATATCAAACTTCTGAAAGCAGAAATAAGACTACAAAGTCCACTAAACTGTTTGCTTGCTGAAAAACTATTTTTCCAAGAACTGAAAACTAATAAAGACTTTGAGGTAAATGCAACTGCTGCGAAAATAACACTAACATAATAGTATCATCTAACTCTAAAAGAGAACAGTAAACAATGATGCAGAAATCATGGTTTTGTATCCCAAATACCTTTCAAGTTCCTGTAGATGTTAATTTGGCCACAGCACTACCAATTAACACCCCAAAGTCACAGCTCTAGCAGCAGAGATCACATCCACGTGAAGAGACTTGCCCAGAAGACAGCAAGTCAATGAGCAAGTTCATGCTGTCTTCCTAAATACTAAGAGTAACTAGATTACCTGTGTGGACACTACTTATACCACTGTCCTTGTTAAGAGGGGCATTTACAAACTTACTTGTATAACAGATGCATTCTTCCTAGAAAACAGTTAACTGGTTATTTTCCCAATTTCGGGGTGTTTTGACAGGTAGGCCAAAGGACTGATCTTCTGCCTTTATGTGATCCTACAGCAAAGCATTAATAGCCCAGGTAAGAAAGCCAAAAGTGTGTACTGCAGTGACATCTGCCTCCCAGTGACTGCTGCAGAAAAGAGAAAGTGGAGGCAATGGAAAGGACAGAAGCGCTAGAAGACAGTAAGCTGATTTTTCTTTCCTGAATGTACCCCAAAGCACTCCCATCCCGTTCCTACTGGCAGCATCCAAGAGCCCAAAAGGATTCACTGGAAAAGTGCAAAGAGGGGTACAGCAGGGGAAGCACTAAAACACCCAATTTCTCCCCCTCCCCCAAGAATATTTAGTTCAGAAACTGAACTAAGTTCAGGAACTTCTTGAATGAAAGTGTGGGTGATTCCAGAGTGGCTTGCTACCAGGCTCTCTCACCTGTGACATGCTCTCTTCCTTCCACACCTGCACTCATGTCAGCATATGGACAAAAGAGACAGGAAGGAAGCAAAATATTTTACTTTAATTAATGCCCAAGAGTACTGCATCATGAAGAAGGTGCAAGACCGGTTCCAGGGAAAAGCACTATTTATAAGTGGCTATGTTAAAAATTAGCTAAGAGTCAGCCTGAGACTGTCAAAGGAGCTGTGTGTTTGTTAAATGGATGGCTCTCTCTCCTACCTTCTAAAAATACTCTTCAAAATACTGGTATATGTCCAGTGGAAGAAGGAACACTCCTAACCAGCAATTGCTGAATAGTTTCTCTACTACTTTATTCCAAGGACAGAAAAACAGTGCACTTAAACGTAGATGAACTGATAACAGACTGGGATGGAAGGAATACTGAAAAATAAAGTAATAAGAGAAAAATTCCTAGAGTGCAGGACAGTAAACTCCCAAAAATACTTTGGCAAGAAAACCTCTCTAAAGCACAGAGGAGGAAAACTCATCTATAGCACATCAATAGTACCAAGGGACAGAAATTACATATCCTGATCCAACAGATCACACTGGCCTAAAAACTCAGATCCTTCAACATTTTTTCTTCCTCCTTTATATACATGGCAAATATACTAGCAGTGACTCCTTACATTACAGGATACGGACTAAATTTCCCAGAAATTTACAGCTGATGGTGCTACCCTAAAGCAAAAAAAAAAAACAAACAAAAAAAAACCAAACAAACAAAAACAACAACAAACAAACAAACAAAAAAAAACACAAAAAAAACCAAACAAACAAAACCACAAAAACTTCAAACAAACCACCAAAAACACATTCTCCCAACAGCAAATCAAGCAAGAATGTCACAGGAACTAGCACTATTTGCTAGACAAATGCAAGCAGTCAGACTTAAGAGATCATGACTTTCTTTTGTAAGAGAACCCATATTAGCTCCCATTAACTGACAAAGAATACTTGACAAGAACAATCATTCCTAGAGACTCCATTCTCTCATCCCTAAACTTTATCCAGGCTCAAAACAGTAGATAATAAGGAAAAATCACAGTACTTCCATCAGATTTACAGCAGGAGTGAGAAAAGCAAAGCAGCTAGCAACCCCGCAGAGTTATCACTATGTATGTGTAACTTTTTAACAGGAGGGGACAGAGGAGGACACACGGACTATTATGCTGTTAGCAACGGGCTTTTTAATGATTGTAGAAAATGGTCTGCATTTAAATAGGGGCTATGGGTCCTCTTTCGTTATCTTAACTGACTGCAAAGCAGTGCATAGATCCTGTTCATATTTACTGAGGGAAGACCTTACTCCTTTAGGTGTCTAGACCTGCTAGAAGGAATTGAAAAAGCTTCAAGGGATGGGGCTATATTTAGGAAGTTGAGATACCTATTGGCACAACAAAAAGACCCTGCAAGCTGAAGAAAGGGAGCTCATATGGGTATCTCAGGGGAGACATAGCAATAAATGTATATTCCTTCTCCCTCATAAAATTACACAGCTGGGGAAAATATTTTTGTGACTAGCTAGAGGGAAATTTTTCTTTTCTTCTAGTCTCCTTAGTAAGTCAGGCTACAAAGCCAGTACCTTTTATTTTTCTTTGCAACCCATAGATTGGATAATTTCTTGTGACAGAGCTAGTTTCTGGTCAAAGACAAGTGAACTCTAAAGCAGATTATTAATAACCAAGTATGTCCTCCATCTTCTGGAGTCAATGAAAGACTTTTTCTACTTCTATTAAGCATATGTGCCAAGTCCTTAATTAGGGCTTTGGACAAAGTGTTATCATAGAAGCCATTAGTGACACTACAACCAAATTCTGATCTTGTAAGAACTCCCAACATCTGTTCCCCAAGATAAAAATACCAAGCTGTTGTTATGCATTGTGAAGCATTCAGCCCCACCTCAAAAGTAGTAGTAAATAAAGTTCATTGTACAACGGATGCATAACTCTGCTTTATGCTAAAGAGCTCTTTTGCAAGTGTGTTGCATAGAGACAAAGCAAAAATGGAAACTGTTCCAGAAACTGCATAAATATAAGAGACAAAGACAGATCCAGGTGAGTGGAAAAGTTCAAGGGACAGTAAGACAGCCTCAGGATTTGAAACAAGTATCACAACTTGAGTCATGTTTTTATTGCTGTATTTCACTGTGTTTTTCTTAATAGATACACAAATATCAGTTAAAAAAACCCAATTAATTGATTCTGTGACTTCTTATGGGAAGTGCCTCCTGTGTGCAAGGGGCAGCACTAGTGACAGCACAATGATGCTTCTTTGAGAATCCAGGAAGTTAGAGATAAGAAAGGAAAGCTGACATCTCAGCAGAGCAGATCAGGAGATTCAATTGAGGGACTTACACATAAAAAAAGAAGGCACACAGTTTGAGCCTAACAAGGCAAAGAGGAGATGTGGAAGATGTAAAGAGAGCAGTGACAAGACCACAGCAATTGACTGAGGAAGCAGTCCCCACAATATCATTCTCAGATGAACAAGGAAGGTAGACTATGTCAGAATCAATTAACAAACAGATGCTGCAGTTATCAAGAACAATTTGATTGAAGCCTCAGCTTTAGCTACGCAATAGATAAGGCCAAAAATTTAATACTGTGTAAAGAGAAACTGCATAACAGAGCTTGAGAAAGAGAGCCTAGAATGGCTTCTAAACTGCAGGTGATGCCAGTTTGTGAAACAGTCAAGATTTGTTTTCTGATAGAAGTCAGTGAGGTCTTATGAGAGGCAACAAGTCCTGGAAAAAGGAAGAAAATATTCATCATGTAGGTCAAGATGCCTGGGGACTAACTCACAAGAGTTGCATAGCATTGCACTGTGTGGTGTGAGACAGCTGGGGCTGGACTCCATGAGGAACAACCTCTCTCTCTGTTCTTCCACAGACTTGCAGTGCAAACGTGGATTTAACCTTTAATGACTTTTTTTTAACGTGAGATAGCCAACCTCTTTTTGAGGTGCTCAGGTATAGTGCTGTTACGATGAACATCACAGAGAAGCTTGTATTTCACAGATAGAAACTCTAGCTACCATCGGTTTCCTACAAACAAGCAGTGGTTTAAAATGGGACCTTTTCTGTCTATGTGGATTTGAACAAGAACAAGAAGTCCTCAGCTTTCTGAGCTTATGGTTATGCCTGCAAAGCACAAAAAGCTTTGAGCAGGCTAGCACACCTGTGCAACATGGCACAAAGACAATTATGCAGATCTCAGAATTATCATAGCTGTATCTGTGTAGTGCTGAGCCCAAACTGAGAATTTCCACCTCTCCCCGAAGCAATTTGCTCAGGCACAGCTCCTTATGGATTAATCCACATTGCTTCTGGATCTAGAACTAGATCAGTCATTTGCTTACACACTGTAAATGTTCTTCAGTTTTAGAGCTACCACCTCCAAGAAGCCAACAGGAACAGTGAGATGAAACATAACCTGTGGAAGTAACAGCAGGCCTGACAGTATGTCTGATTCCAACATGACAACCTGTCTGTGAGAAACTTAGTAGAAGGAATCCAAACAAGAGGAAAACAGCAACAAGACTGCACCTGGTGTTTTTCTGAATGCCTAAGTACTTATGCTATAGATGACCAATAGTAATATGTTGAAGCTGTAATAGCCAATAGATGTATTGTAGCAGTTAGAGACCCAATGAACACGTAGCCTGATTGATAAACATTAAAAAGTGTATAAATAACACTAGCTTTGTAGAATAAACACTTTTCTCTGCCTGAAGTGTGTGTGAGTTCTGCATGTCGCGTCTGCCCCAACAGCGACAATAACCACTTGAGCTTAACAACTCCAGGTTCCAAAAGAAACTAAAAAACAAATCTTTTGGCCCTGTGTCCCCATTTCATTGATCCACTTTCAAGTTAGATTTTTGCAAACAAATATCCATCAGTGATTATCTTGATCCATCATCTGCTGCTCAGCAGCGTAACTAGTTCCATCTTATTTGGGGGGGAGGAGGGTGTATAGCTTTTAACATTTGTAATTTTGTAGCTTTTAACATTGCTATGGCAGAATCTACCATTGATAGAAAATCAGCAGTTTCCTCTTATTTCCCAATTAATGCAACAATTTTCAAGTTTCAAAGGTCATTAAACAGTTAAAGATAGCTGAAGTAGATAATTCTGTTAAATTCTTATCCTGTCTGCTCAAGCTTAAAAAGCCACACACCCTCAAACTCCGTACCTCCATATTTCAAGTTACTAATATTTTGGCATTTTTGGACAAAAAGTTGGTTTAAATAAAGAACATTCTAATGATTTCTCCTCCAGTAATGAGAAGCACAAAATAAAAAGCTGATGATCACCTTCTTATAGCTAAATAGGCTTTTCAGTACTAACAAGAGCAAAAGATGTCTACTTAGCTCTGAAGACATCTTCTGTGGCACCTGACAGGCCTTTCTAAATAAAGGTCCTCATGCCCACTAGCAGAATTATCACTATAATAGCAAGGACTCTTTAAATTCTAGCTGCCAGAAAATAATTTAATTGAAATCTCTCAAACTGCTTTGACACTGGCTGTGAGATGTCACCTATATATATTCAGCTGTGAGAAAAAGAAGATCACTCCAGATGGAAGAGCTCTGATTCAACATCTTGATAGCGAATTAAGATCATTTTTGGAGAGCTTTTTCAACCCAACCCTGTTCTGACCAAATTGCTATGATCTGATAAAGGACCACTGCTGTCCCAATAAGGAAGTTGGCTTTATTGCCCATGACATTTAAATAGCAAATGCACTTGGCTTGCAGGAGGCAGCCAAAGGTCTACCTCAATAAGGCTTACAGATTCATGAGTATAAATATAACTTAAACCAGTACAACTACACACAGACACAGTTTGTGAGCAGCTTTCCAGGATAGCCCTGTTCCAAGGCATTTCAGAGCTTGCTCTAGGAGCTAGAGGATTATTGAAAAGTCTGTATCTTAAAGTAATACTTGCATCTGTCACACATTACAAGGAAATGAGTGTGTGCTTAGGGCTTGCAGGCATACAACCTTAGGACTGCTACAACACCTGAAACTCAAGCACTCAGTTTACAGTCAGTGCTGTCCGGCACAGTGTGTTTTCTATGTCAGTGCACCATAAGGACTGTCATCCTTTCCTCTCTTTCTCCTTCAAAAGCCATGAGAGTTTAGCAATCAGTACACCTGAATTAACAAAAATATGACCCAAGTATCTTGCGACTGTTCTATATCATGGTATAATTACTGTGTACATACATATATGTATGTACACACAGTTCTATAGTATAGAATAGATATGAGACACTTAAGCCATATTTCCTGGTGATGCATGACAGCCACATCAACTGTTACTATGATGGATACAAATAACTCAACTATCAAAAATAAAAATACCATCACAACTCTTTTTAATGATGGTAGCATAAGTATGTTAAATTAGAGCAGCCAGATACTGAGTCTCCAGGTAACTACATTTTCTTTCAGTCTCCTGAATGAGGTTTAACATAAAGGATACAAACTGGAAGTCAGAAAACAAAGTTCAATTTTTAGTTGTGTAATTAATATGCTCTGTGGCTTTCACACATTTTGCCTTGTAAAGTGCTTCCCAAATGTAAGGGCCAATAGAAGAGTTCCATAACTGCACATATTGAATGCTAGACTTTCTAAAATAGTGCCTCCTGGCTATTCCTAGTCAATTAGTTCCTATCGTTTTTATCAGCAGGCCTACCCCAATGGCAATTCCCCCTCTTTCACCAAAAGGCTAACATCTAGTAATATTTGTGACAAGCAATATAGCTTAACCATGGTGTCTGTAGGACTTGGATAGAACACTTCGGACACTTATTTCTATTTTGTCCTACTCCTAAAAACCAGATGGATTTACTGATGCTAAATGGTAGCAATGGGCTGTAGTCTTGCATTAGCACTATTTGGTACAGTCAAATACCCTCTCCTAGTCATACAGCAAGATATTGTCTGTCAGCACTGCCATTTGCAGGATACCTACTGCAAAACAATGTATTCAATTTTGTTCTTGTCTGTTCACAACAAACCACAGCAGTTCTTACCTGAATCTCCTCAGTTTCATCCACCAAGAGAAAACTCACAACTTTCTCTGTCATCTTCCTTCTCTTGGTCTCCTCATCCATCCCCTCCTCCTCTTCCTGTTCTTGAGCTTTGCTGGCATGATACACGGTGACAGGGTGCTTCCTTCTGTTCCCCCCTGCATGTGTTCTCTTCTGACACTCCACACAGAGGTTGATTTTGCACACCTGGCACCTCACTGCTGCTATCTGCCTTGAGCCTGTCATACTGGCATGCATTATGTTCCCATTGGCACCTTTGCAGGAGTCACAGTACGGGACGTGGCCGGGTCTTATACGGGTCCGTTCATGGTTCCGCAACCTTTCTGGCTGATGCAGCTCTTCTTCACAACGCTGGCACTGTAGGCTCCTGCACTCATCACACTCAAATATTGCTTCATCTGTCCCACTGCAAACATAGCTTTCCTGGCACAGGAGTGTCGTGTTCTGTCCTTTCTCCACAGTTTGCGTATGGGCACTCATCTTCAGGTTTCTTTAAAGCAATGTTTTTCCCTCCTGTTTCTGTTTCAAACAATGATATGTGTAGAAGTCAGTGGCAAATTCAGTATTTTCACAAAAGAAAGAAACACAAGAGGAATGTTGTCTGTACTTAATTTTACATAATTAATGTATGTTTCTGTAAGATTCATACACTGACCTGCCTCGCAAGAAGAGTGTTGTTAAGTGCTAATTAAGTTTTCTTTCTCCAAAATAAACAACGTGGCTGGTTTCATGTATTTTTATACTCAAATGCTGGTATACATTCTTTCTCTGTTTAGCTGTTTAACGTACTTTCAGTGGTGAGAAAAAAAGCCCAGCCGGGTGTACTTCAGCAGATACAGCAAGTATTTCCCTGAAGCTGAGAACGGAGACAGCTGGTGACAGAGAGACAAAAAAGGCATCAGAAATGCACAAGTGCATATACATGTACACACACACACACAAAACGACCGTGTCAAGACTAGAAAATTCTCTGCTTTCACTCCACAGCTAAGCTCCTCCTTCAGAAAGTTCACAGTATTTATTTGCTGGGAATTTCCTGATGTGCTTCGCCAGATAAACAAAAATCAGCTCTCTTTGTGCACTCCTTCTAGTAACACTGGAATACAATCGCTACCGCGGTCAGGCTGACAGACGACGGATGTTTTTCCCTCTCCCACTGCGCCCCAAGTTGCCAGAGCAGAGCCCCAAGACCAGCGCCCGCCGAGGGCAGCCTGCGCACCCCGCCGCCGCCTTTGTCTCGGCCGCTGCCTCCGGGCCGCCTCCCCTGCTCCCCGCCAGTCCCGCGGCCCCAGGCGGGCGCTGCCCCGCGGCGGCCGCACTTGTGGCTCGGCCGCCCGCGGGGGCTGCAGGCGGACCCCGCGACCCGCCCGCGGTTACGTAACAGCGGTGCCGGCCGGCGCCTCCCCCCGCGCCC
>VZTE01000768.1:0-30275 GCA_013397775.1 Eulacestoma nigropectus
CCCGGGGCAGGCGAGCGTTAGAGGAAAAGTAAAACGAAAAGCAGATTTTCAACTGTGGGAGGAAAGAAGTCCATCTCATCAGAGTTTCCACAATGTTGTCAGCTGTTTCACCACTCTAATTGTCTGTTAGCGTCCCACTCTTACTAAATTAACTCCTCAGAGCGAAGCATGGCACACAGGAAAGCTGAATGCCATGAGCCTAACTCTGTTACGTTAAGGGTCCATAATATTACTGTGCCCACAGGGTTTCACGTATCTGAATAAGAGAAGGCCCCACAGGCCATAAAACCAAGGTTTTATTCCAGTTCTGTTCCCAGTTATGTACAAAGACATCAAAACAATATGCAGCAGCTGGTTGGCGTATGCACAGTTGAAGTATATCCACAAGAGCCATGTTTTCTGATTTTTGGACTTTACATGCAGTGTCTGTTATAACACTCATCTCCAAGAACAGATTACATGTGATGGAACAAACTCTGCATGTTTCTGGAGAGGTCTGAGTTTCTGTTTGTCCAGCAGTCCAATGAGACAAAAACCAGAGAGCAATGATGTTCATGGAAGATTGAGAGCATGTGAAAGGGCATGTAGCCGTTCCTGTATCACAGTAATCTGGTATACTGGAACATTTCTTGATCGTGAAGTGGGCAAAGAAGCTTAAAAGAAAATATATTGAGAAGAGAGACCTGAAATGGCCTGGAAACTAAAGATCTCAGCAGACAGCTGAGTCTAAAGTTACTAATGGAAAAATGAGGAGGAAGTGTTTTCATAACGATATGTCGTTAACGATAAGTCCATTCAAATAGAATCCAGTAAGCTCTCAGAGTCTCTATCATGGTTTCTCTTGCATTTCTACAATCTATTAAGTAAATTTTCAAATAGCAACACTCCAAAAACTAGTATCCAGCTAGTAAAGAGAGCCTCAGAATCCTTTCTTTTCTGGTGCCTTTTAACTCCTTAAAAGAGAAAAAAACCCCTCAGCCTCTAAAATCTACAACAATGAAACATCAGTCATAAATGTAATGCCAAAAATAAAGTAGTTTTGGAGTGAATCCTAAGGCAGGTTAGTGTGACCCTGATTTTGGACAAAATCCAGACAGCAAGGAGCACAGGATCCAAGCTGTATGATCTCCATGGGCCACACTGGGATGAAGACCAGATAATCCTCTAGATGACCAGTAATGACAACCATACAGAACTCAAGGTATTTTATAGGTCCAAAATCAGAGTGATCCTATACATGTGTACCATGTTCCTTTGCTAAAATAAAAAAATTGAATGGGAAGAACGCACAAAACCCTCTCCATTTGAAACAGTGAAACTCTGGTGGAGACAACCAGTGGATGGACTTAAAGATAAAAAAGGAATAGGAATATAGGAATGTAGCAGACAGAACAATCTACAGCCAGAGGATAAGATCTGGAAGGAGAAATCTAGTATTCATTTTGACTTTAATGACAGAAAGAAAATGCACTCCTGGGTTTCCGGAAGAGTGGGACAATGACAATTGCACAATGTGTATATTTTAAAGGATGCTGTGAAATCCAAGGCAAAGATCAAAGAGGTCGTTTAATAAATCAAAATTGGACTGTTCCATACAGCTGCACAATAGCAAATATAAAACTTTTAAATATAGGCAAGAAAAATGAAAAACTCAATAATATTAATGGCCTGGTAACTTTAAAAATTAAGACTTGAAGCTAAATAAAGCATGATATAAAAATCCTGCATGAATTTACTAAAGGTAAATCATGCCAGATGCCTTCTTCAATAAGATAACTGTTTTTTAAGACTGAAAAGATATGGCCAAAGTTGTCTTCAACAAATTTTCCTGTGTTCACCCTATGAGAAATCGTCAGTTAAAATAAAGACTGGGACTACAAGAATTGAAGGTAGGTAAAGCCTGACTGAAAATAAAATAGTGAGTTGTTCTGAAAAGAACAGTTGTCATTCTAGTGGAGTTTCTCAATAAAAAGTCACCATTAATGACCACAACATGATGAGATTTTCTAACCGTAGAATAATTTTTAAAATTACATGGTTGGATTACTGTAAACTTGCATGGGAAGAAATTATGTACTAGGAAACAAATAGAATTTATATAGGAAAAGGTGCAAAGACCCACAGTCTGGGCATAACAAGTATTTCTGCCATAACCTGGGAGCTCATTGGTAGGGAAATGCTAATAAGGTAGGAAAAGAACATGGAAGTCTTGAACTGTTGGTTAGTCTTAGACATGATTTGCCTACTGCTGCAATGCCTTCATGGAAAGCACAAACAGGATCCTAGATTATATCAGATGGAGTCAGCACTTCTGTGGGGATATGGAAAGTTACTGCTGTATTACCAGGTGTCACTGAGAACTTATCTAGATGGACATCTTTCTTTTCAAAAAATGTGAACTCAAACTGGAAGGATGCTGAGATGATTTGGAGGCTAGAGAAACAAGTACTACAGTGAACACTATAAGGATCTGGCCTGTTCATCTTAGCAAAATGAAAGTGAGGAGTGAAAAAGATGAGTCTCTACATTAGAAGGATAAACACCAGAGAAAAGAATAATTAATGTGGACAAAATGCAACAAGTACACGGGAATAAATGGATGAATGTGATTATGAACATATTTAATTAGGAAATTAGGGCAGGTTTTTGTCTACAGAGGAGATGGTTAAATTCAGAATTCAAAATATATCCTTCAAATCAAATTCTGGTTAAAGATATGAGGGTACAGTGACTTGTCTTTGGATTGCTGCAGCCTACTTCATGTAAACTTGGGGAACATACTGCATCCATCTTATCTAAGGGCCACTATGTCCACAAACAGGAACTTTATCTCCACAAGGACAAATGATTAAGTCCTTAACATATAAAAAGGAAGTATTTATATTTGAAAGAGAATAAGACTTACACAAATGGGGTATCAGGAAACTCATATTTTAAAAATTCTGACACTTCAGACTCCTCTGATTCTTAGACTCAATTAGAACTCACCAGCAAGTGCTCGGCTTTCTTAGTATTTCCTCCTAAAAAATACTACTGTGCCATGTCAGGAAAATCTCTTGCAAACTTTGTGGGATTAAGATTCAATTCCTATTCAATTAACTGAGCACTTTGTGAATCTGCCACCCAAAAAAATACTTTTAGCATCCTTTGGGTATTAACCAAACCATTTTTTTTAAAGTGTAATGGATAAAGTATCTGTGGCATACTTCAAAAACCATTATGTTCATGTCCTGCTGGGGTTGTATTTTCATTTAAAATTCTTTATGTATTTCCTTCTCTGACTGTCAAAGAGTTGTCAACATATCCCCTTAATTACTTATTAAACATTTTTAGCTTTCCTTTCTTTTTATCTTTGTTTTTTTAAACAAACCAAACAAATTGTGTCAACACAAGAAAAAAAAATATTAAACATGAGAACAGATGAAAATATTCTCTCAGTGATTGGATGCCTGTATATTGAACACAGAACACAGTAGTTCCTCAGCACTGATTAATATGACACACATTAAAACAAACACAGGGCAAATAAACACACAAAAACTGGGCAAATAAAGTCAGAGAGAAAAATATGCAAAGTGAAGAAGAGAGAAAAATAATACAGAAAAGAAATATATGGATTTAACTCCAACTGTTTGTCTAAGACTCCAACTACGAAATCCATTTAACAGATTCAAGGGGACTAAGGTTCCTTATCAAGTGCTTTTCATTCAGTATTCTTTTTCACATCTCACAATCACCAAAAATTTAGCAAACTGCCTGCTCTACACTGTATAGAGACACCATTTATTACGCTCAACTAAGTGGATCGCACTGATATCAGACCCAAACTCTGGAAGACATGACTTGAACAAAAACCTACCTGACATTTCTTCCCCTACACCTTCAGTAGCAGTCAGTTGGTTCAACTTCTATTTCTTAAGGCCCCTGAGGTGGCCGAGGCATTAGAAGACTATTTCTGTTAAAATTGAATGAGATATATATGATGGTCAAAGGATGCTCCTTTTATCTCCTATGTTGCTCTTTTTCATTCTAAGTGAGCGAAGTGTTTCCCCCCAATTCTTGTTACATTTTATAACTTCATGTGTGTCTCTGTCTACTGGTGCATGTGCACGTGTATGTATAAATAATCCATATATATATAATTTTATAATACATAACATTCTTTCTACGTAAGTGTATTTTTATATTTTTATAATACTTGTCTGTGTGAACTTTGATGTGTCAGTGGAAACTAACACTGCATGGCCGGCAGTCTGTATAAATAGTATCACTTTCAAGAAGAAGAGGATTTGAGTATTTCTGTGACATAAATATTTTGGGACTTCATTCTGATGTGATATATCTAAACATATCGCCTTATTTGAGAACATGCTAGACATCTTGGCAGCTCAAGATAGGTGGAATCCAGGCCTCAGTTACTAAAAGAGATATTTTTGGAGGTGTATATATACATGTGAGGCATATAGACTTTTCTGAACCTTACTCTTCAATTTTAAGCTTGAAACTTTCTCCACTTGGGATGAAACCTAAACTGATGTTGATACATTAATCTGGCCTTTTTCTGAAGGGTACAATGAATACTGCAGATTAACTAAAATTCAAAGTCCAGAACCATAAATAATGGAACTAGACCACAATGGCATTGCATTTGTGACAGAAAGTAAACATTGTATGGGCTGGTTTATTACAAATATGATACCACTACAGCTTTAGAAGACACATAGCATCAGCCTAAGGGTAAGAAGGTGGTTCTCATTTTAAAGAGCATCCCCCTTTTCTGAAATTACTATAGAGGGAGGCATCTCCCTAAGGCTTACTTAATCTTGATAGAAACAATAATTTCCATCTTTCTTTTCTCAGACTCTAAGAGGAAATACCTTCATTTAACCAATTCTCAGTGCTTGGTGCAATAATGGCATTGATTTTAAGTGCTGGTTTTGCTGCGGTGGAGCTAATTTTCTTCACAGTAGCTATCATGGAGCTGCATTTTGGATTTGTGCTGAGAACAGGGTTTCTATTGCAAAGATACTTCAGTTTTGCTGAGCAGTGCACAGATCCCTCCTTCTTTCTCTTTCCCCAAATTTATATGCTAAGAATGACACCATATGGAAGTCCACTGGGTCATTGGAGTCAGTTGTCCTGTTGTGTGCCCTCACAACTCCTTGTGCACCCCAAGTCCACCCAAAGGTGGGGTGGGGTGAGGAGCAGAAAAGGCCTTGACACTATGTAAGTGCTGCTCACTACAGCAAAAATATCTCTGTATTATCAACACTGCTCCTACCTCAAATCCAAAATGGAACCCCACACCAGCTACTGTGGAGAAAAATAACTTTACCCCAGCCCAAACCAGCACATTCAGCTATTTTCATTTCCTAGCATTAATATCCTAGATATATCAATGTCATTTGCTAAACTCGAAAATTGTATTTCATCTATCCTAGAGCAAAGAATTTTCTGCAACATTTGCACACATATTTGGTACGCAGTTCTCAATGCATTCTCATAATTTGAAAGCAAGTCTTCATGGGTTTTAGAACAGACATCATCTGCAAAAAACTTTTTAATTTGTTGCATGCATCATATAACTTACAGAACACAACAGAATATGGAAGAGTAGCAAAGATTTTCCCTCTTTAATGAAAAAGATTCTGAAATCTAATTATCTATTATTTTCCCTTATGAGAGGTTAATATACAACAATTAAATCTGATTCTTAAAAGGGGCACTGAATCCTTTTCCTTCAAAGGTTAGGAAAAAAACCCCAACCAACCCTATCTTTTTTTAGTGCCCAGCAGCAATGCTACAAAGCATTCCTTCAAATTTCTACAAAGCACAATTACAACAGTATTTATGAGTTGTCCATCTCTTGCCAAAATAGGATAAATCTGACCTGATTTATGTGTCTAATTAGAGTAATAAAAGGTTTGGGGGTTTTTCCAGCTTACGAGCCAAGGGCTCTGGCAAGAACGTTTGCGTCATAATACATCAAATAAATCGAGCAGTAATTTGTGCCATTCACAGGTACCTTCCAAACTTCTGTAATGAAGGTTCTCCGACTTCCTTAATTGTTACAACTCCATTGTAAATTCTGGTTTTGCTTACCAAAATGTCTCTGAGGAGGACTGGGAGGTACAATGGCTAATTCTAGCCAGCAAGCTGACTCTTTGTATTAGCACCCACTCACCACTGGCGTTTTCACCAGTATCACTCTTCCTTAATTAAATCTAAATATTTTTCTTTTTTAAAAATGCCAGATTGGCAAGACAAGATTCAAAAATTCTATGCCTATCTACAAAGTAATGCCAGATTTTTGGAATCCATGAGGACCTCCACAAATGCAATGAAGACTTCACAAATTTTGTGTTCTGTGGTTGCAAAGAGACTGAATTAAAGGCTTGCAGGGAGGGAGGGGTGGAGTTAGAAAATAAAAGCTGAAAGCTACTGTCAAATTGAACTCTCTGACTTAGGCATGGTTTCAGGCCAAACCCTCAAACAATCTTATTTGAGGATAAGAGACAACTTAGCTGCTGCAGTTTGACTCTGTTCTAATCCAATTGATCCTAAGGTCAAGTAGACCAGATGACAAAGTCTTTCAGGAACTTTCTCCATTCTGCACAGTTCATGGTAAGGTATCTCCATGGTCTGCTGGCTTTAGGATGGTTGTTCACTTGACCAATTTCTGCATTTAATAGGCTGCATTCCAGCTCCTGTGGCTTACCAGAAAAGCACACGTGTTCCTTAAAAACATTATTTTGTGTGCAGACTGTCCCAAGGAAGCTGTTTCATATAAATTCTTTTTACATTCAAAGAGATTATAAATCCCCAATTTCTCACCTTCACCCAAACTTCCCCTATAATAATATGTGAGTATGAAATCTTAAAGCACAATAAACACTAGCTTATGAAGATAAAGTTCACAAAATTAATTACCAAGTTTTAAACTGAATTGCAAATAGTAATTACACTTAATAATGCACACCTAAATTTTAACAGCAAAATGTTTTCTTCTTAGGTGCTCAGAAAATAATAGTCACCCAAAAACTCTTGTTGCAGAAGCTAAGGGTGCAGAATTCATCAAATTACTCCATCTGCTGGCTGATTTCCTCCAATCCTGGATGATTTCTCTTAGCTGTGTATTCTTGTCCCTTTTTAATGCAAATGAAACATTCAAAGCTTGATCAGTGTCCTTTCAAAGCAAATGAAATATTCAGGGTTGCCTTTGATATTCAAAGCACTTCCTGGAATCATGACTCCCTCTTTTCTCTCTCCATTTCCAGTTTAAGAAGACCTTTATATTGCAATTTTAACATATTCTTTCTTCCACAGAACGCACAAGACAAATGTTTTAACACTTTAGTGACTTTACGAGCCTTTCTATGTTGCACATCATAAAAAGTATAAATTATCCAACAATTTGACTAATCTTACGATTTTTGGTGTGCTTCTGTTGTTCCATGGAACATCCATGACACGTTAGAAATACAGATGTCCTACTCTGTAACAGAGTACTCAGAAGTCGTGCCTGTTTCCCATCCTTCCCACCTTGTAACCTTCCTACTGAATAGCCTTCCCTGGACCCTAAACTGAACTATTCATAGCAATTCTACTTCTTAAGTCAGTGTCCTCCTGTATCTTGTATTCAGTCATGCTCATCCAGTATTCATTCAGGGCAGCCCCATGCACTCCATTTTCAGAACTTGTCCGCAGGTACACAATTTTCTGTACAGCCTTTTCTCCATCATGTTTTCCATATCCTTGTCTGAATATCACCACTGCCACCCATCTGCAAACACATTGTGAATTTTTTTTGCACTGGGACCATGCATTATAGCACATCAATATATCTGTATTTAAACTGATTGCACTTCTGGTTTATTCATGGTGTTGAGCTAGTGCATGAGTAAATAAAAGCATCCCTCTAAAGACCCAGTTGTGAAAACTGGAAAGTATAATTTCCTATACTAAATGATCACAATCTACATATATCCTAATTTATGTGGAGGTTTTGAGGGAGATGTGGCTCTAAGATCAAGGTTTTTGTGGTGCCCAAAATGCTTCCTTGGAATTTCAATTCTTGCAGGTCAGGGCATATTCTGAAATAGCAAAATGCAACGAGCAAAAATATTTGCAGTCTCAAGTCAGGACTGGGCAAAGTAACAACCAGAACTGCCATTCTAGAAGTTTGAATTGATCAAGGCAACAACTGCTAAGTGTTGCATAATATAAACATAAGCAAACTGCTGGAAGTTATCTGCTTCACTAATAAAATAACAGCACATTAAATTAAATGTACTTGGGCTTGAAACTGTCTGAATGAATGCCTAGGTCTCTTTGACATTGAATGAATTACACAAACTACTATAGTGTTTACTCATAATAACCCCCAGACTTAACATCCACCAACCATGGAATGAGATACCCTGTCTTGCTTGGTCCTGGCTCAGCTAAGCCAGGGATCAGGCCTCTCCTAATCTTCCTGTGCTGCTTCTCCATGCAAGGGTTGAAAATGTTCCCCTTACAGGCCATGCTCCCTATGCCTGTACTAGAGATGGCCCTAGATAAGGCTTACCACATTTTTCTATGGGTTTCATCAGAGGGCCCAGGTTCAAAAGACCACAAAGACAAATGATTTAGCACACAGACAAGGGCTTCACAAATATTTTTATCAGTTTATATCCTGACAAGTTGAGATCAACACTCACAAATGGAAGACTGGGTCAATGTTTCTCTACAAAGAGACGTGTAACCCAAGCTGTTGATCGCATTACCTCAGGGAGAAAAGAAATGCAGAGCACAAATAAGAAACTGAGTCACTATGCCTACCTACCAACCCCTCCAGAGCAAATTAAAGCTGCCCTCCCATTTTGTAAGTCACAGAGAACAGTGAGACAGAAACATATATATTGCCTTGAAATGAAACCCCTTAGCACACAGCTGGAGCAGCACAACAAAATGTAATTTATGTCTGTTACCACAAACTTGAGTTAGCACAGCTCAAGGACTCAAGTAGATAAAAGTTCCAGACAGGAACTTTTAGGTGAAAGAGCACTTTTGTTCAGATAAAGCCACTCCTACATTTTTGTGCACCAAAGGGATGGAAGAAACTTCTTGTTGGAAAAGAAACATGGGGAAATTAAAGCAAAAGACACAAGGCAGATGCGGTGATGGCATTTTTGTAAGAACTTGGTACATTGCCTGCCACTTCTCAATAAGGGTAGCACCTATTCGATGGTGGTATTTCTTTTATTTATTGTAACAAGACTATTGCATTTCAGGCACATAACAACTGGCTGAATTCTGACTGTATGACTCAACATTCTGTGTAGTTCACCAAGCCAAATTGTGCAGAAATAATCTGTCTGTAAGAAAAGAATCTACCAGACTAAAGAGAGCATATCAAGTTCACATGACAATATCTTTAGCATCTCTTTGCAACTCCTCTTATGGGATGTAGTGCATGAAATGACGTTTAAAACAAGTTTAGATACAAAAGGTATGTTAAATATAAAGATAATACCATGTGAATTCTATGTAGAATTCCGTATTATAATAATATCTAACAAAAAGTCCTTGGCAGACTATTTAAAGGAGAAGATAGTGAACTGAATTGAACTGAACTGAAGGGTCTTTCCAGTGTTTTTATTTTCATTTTGTGTCAGGAAATTTGCATAATAAACCGAAAGCACCATAATTGAGACAAATTAAAATAATCCCTCTTTTTTTTTTTTGCCAAAGAGAGGAGTGTTTTCTCTGTTAAGTTTAGGTGGAACAAAAAGCTTTCTTTAATACATACTGCTTGCCATGCTTGGGAAATGTAACAGGGACATCATCTAAATGCTTCATACTTGCATGTGCACAGATATGCCTGTATTTACGTAGTACTCAAGTTTCTTATAAATACATAACTATTTCTGACTGAAACCAACCAGTGCTTTGACTGAAAGGATGCGTTTCAACCTTTTCACATCGTCATATTTTTTTTCTCAGAAGATCAAGTAGATTACATGTGAGTGAGACATTTTCTATTCCTGGAAAGGTCAGTATCTCTGACATCGTGAGGGGACCATCTTATGGGTATTGGACACTGATACATCTGTCTGTCACCAGTCCATCTGTCCATGACTACGGGCAAGGATTCAAGCAGTTCAGCCTAAATATAAGAGTCTCAATGTGTCAGTGTGAACTCACCATCTAACATAGTCAAGCCAAGCCAGATTAAGTAATGATAGTAATTGAAAAGATCATTGGAGATCTTCAGAGAGAACATAGGAGGATTGACTAAGGAGCTTACAAACCTAATACTTAGCCCAGTTTCACATCTTGACCTGACATGAAGCAGAGGCATCTCACATCCACCTAGAAGCAAAGCAAAGGGTGAAAAGGAGAATCAGCATCAGCTAGAAGAGGTGTGAAAGAATGCAAGCTCAGGTCATTCTAGTTTGTACAAAGTGGAGTAGCCCAGTTGGCAGCTCTATGTCTGAGCTTGCTTGCCTGCCTTGGCAGCATAAGAAAAAAGAGGGGGAAAACACCATGGCCTCAGGATGTCATAAAGGGTGCTCTTTGTACCAACTGCATTTACTCTCCCGGCAAAAAATGCACTTCTACTTCACTAGGAAAGAAGATTTCTGCAGTTAAATAACATGTAAGCGCGTCAAATAAGATTCCCTGAGCATCGCTGTTCAGCTGTCCTGTGTATACTTCTGCTGTCATTCATGCATACTCTGTGGGCTCCAAACGCTGTCTTATCACCAGCACAACAATCACACCAACTCCAAAATAATGTAATTAATCTTCTGAAAGTGAATTACCATGTTCTGCAAAAAACTCATCTTCAGGTACCGAGGTGCATTGCAGAGATAAAAACTCTTCAGATCTGCTGCATGATAAAGCACTACAATTCTAGTATAGTTTTCCAATTTCCTTTTAGGTAGAACTTTTAAGTTACACTTTTCCCTAGTGCAGTCCTTTAATTTAAAATTGATTTTCTCATAAAAAAAACGTGGCCTAATTGCATAAGGGGCTCCATAGCTCAATGAACAATTAGTAGTATTCAGCATGTTTCAGTCTCAAAGCAGCAGATGTCAACAGCCTTGCAGATTTCAGATATACAAATCAATGACAACATCTGAAAACTAGAAAGAGCTTGGTTTATTTTAGTCTAACAACTAACAACAGCTTAGTATATATCTTGAGCAAAATGCATTTGAAAAGAACATGTCACTTCCCACTTAGAAGTTGTATGTTCTTTTCATTCAGGTCTTTACCTTTATCTCCCAAGGTGTAAGAAGCAAAATGTTTTCAATAGGAAGAAAGGTGAAGCCTGCTTTAGGCTCTCAGTGTGAAGTCATGTACTAAGGGTATAAGAAGGAACATGAGAATCTGGACAAAAGGGCTTAGTAATTGTTTAAACCAGAATTAAATTTAAAAAAAAAAAAAAAATTAGATGCTCCTGTTGGCAAGGAGGGATCCAGCTAAGATAAACTCTGCAAAAAAAGTACCTTGCTATCATTAAATATTCGTAATTGATAGCTGTAATTGTTCTTTCTTTATCCCTCCTATATGCTGGTTTCCTGGTTACAACATTATTGGCTGCTAATTTTATTTTTGTTCTGTGATAATGTGTAAAAGTTGCTGTGAAACTAACGTGACCATACTGTGAGTTTAACGTGCACCTCTTGCTGTTATTAGATGGGGCTGCAGGGCACGCCTGCTTGGGTTTGCTGCATGGGAATTCCATTATGTAACAAACACAGCTAAAGCCAATAACAGCTTTAGATAAATATCTAATTGAAGATATTTTTCTGTCTGCAGGGGAAAGTAAAAAGCATTCACTACATACCTTGAGAGGGAAATAAACAATATGAACTAAGGAGGATAACCTGAAAGGAGATGTGTTTTGTACACAACAGGACAAGCAAAGTCATCAGTCCTTTGCATAACAAAAGTTGTAGACAAAGATTATAATTGTACAACGATAATAACAGGAGTTATTATTCAACGATTTATTCAAACCATCCATTACCCAGAGATTCTCTATGCCCCACTTTGAAGCTTTAGCAGACACTGATAAGGGTTGCCACCCCCTGACTGGGGTCCAGCTATTTCATAAAAGCTACATTTACTTTGCAAATCCCCTGTCCTTTCAAGTTCCCAGTCCTAGCCAAAATTTACAGCATAGTCAAGCTCCTTATCAGGACTAGATCCAGGCATGCATCTAGTCAACCCTCAGCACTGCAGCTTCCACAGAGGGAAATCCAGGCACAATGGCCAAATGGATGTTATCAGCTGAGCAAAGCAGCAGCCAGTGCTGATTCTTGGCATCACTGATGCTGATATTGTGTATGTGGCAGTAGGGAAAATTTGTCCTCAGCAAAACTTTATGTATTCTAAGGAAAGGTGTATCTGAAACAGTATCCAAACTCTAAGTATAAAGCGCAGTAGAACTGCAATGTTAATGGGACCTTCTATATTCCATAACATGTAGGACTTAGAGAACTCTGTTTCAGATTTGTAATTTTCACATTTGGAACTAAAAGGGGTGTACCTCATGCGTAAGGTTAAGGACAATACGTAGTTGAGTCCACACTTCCCAAAGAAATTCACTAAAATTCAAGTACCACTGTCTTTTTGACATTTCAGCTTATATATATAAATTGTACTTGAAGCAGCTCTAAAAATATCACAGATTGCTTTGCTTTTCTGAAACTGTCGACATGATTTTCCTGGTTTTTTTCTCTACAAGAAAGTCCTTCCCTTTCCATTCAAATATGAAAAATTTATCTGTTTTCATCCACATAAATCTCTTTCCAAATGACTGGATTTTTTTATCCACCATATAAGAGATGAATTTCAGTTCACCAGTGGCCTCATCCAAAAGCTTTAAATTTTGGAGTTACTTCAAGTTTATATGGAATAGTAGCAATGCAACCAAATACTTCTTCATCTTTTTTTAACTGAAGGACTGTTTAATATTACTGACAAAAATCTCCAGAAACTACACACACTATTTTTTGTCAGCTGGGAAAGAAGGTGGTTCTTTGCTGTTTACAAATAATTAATTTTCTTTTATAATTATAGTAGAAAAGAAATACTGTTTATCACCTTCAGTCTGTCTTCCAGAAGGCAGCAGGTTTCTGCACCACTAATTGCAACACATGAGAGGGACAACTTTTTAAATATGTACTTCTGAAACTCAGGTCAAATTTCAGAATACAACATTTTGTTTCTCATCCAAAGCACAGCATTTTGTCTTTCTCTTTTTGTAGGTCCCAGCACAGAGCTATATTTTCCAATGTTTACCAAAACCTTCTGTATATGCTTTAAATAGATTGCATTTTCAGAAGGAGGCAAGGGAATTAAAAGCCAAAGTAGTTCCCACCTGTCTTGATCAGGTACTATGGGAAGATTATACCCAGTCAGCAAGCAAACAGAAAGAGACTTGCCCTCCCCTAGGTATGAGTTCCATTTGCTGCAAGAGTGCTGTTAGGAACATAGGGGCATTTCCTTAATTTAACGAAGGAATCTGAGCTCATATCAACACTGAGTTTCCTCCTGATGGCGAGAACCAACACCTTTGTCCCTTTCCAGCCTCAGCTGGAAACATGCACACAGCATGTTCCTCCTTCATCTTAAGAGCTCTATACATGCAGTGATAGCAGTACAGGGGAAAGAGTGAAATTAATGCCATTGAGAGGGGCTTAGATTTCCTTAGAGCCAAATCTGACAAGAGAACTCTGCAATTGCAGAAGATCCACAATAGAAAGTCCCATCTCAGGGAGCCAAATCAACAGTGCTGCAATTTTTTCTGTGCCTCACAGCACAGAGGGAGCACCACATTGATACACACAGACCTAATGCAAGAGGCTACAGCAATCTCACATATAAGTCCACATTCAGGCATTTACAGCACCCATTCCAGTGGGGAAGCAGCTCTACTGACTAGAGAACAGCTGTGAGTTTCTCAGTAGCCACCCCAATATTCCCAGGTAGCTACTTATATGACACCTTTACTCTGATTGATTCTCACACACACACAGAGACACACACACACACAAAAAAAAAAAGGAGCTAAAAGTATATAGCTCAAAAGGTGCCTCACAGCATGAACTTAAAAAAAAAGCAATTTCCACATGTTGGTCTCTGCAAGTACTTAACTATATGTTTATGATGTGTCTATCTCCTTGATTTTATTTCATCTGTTGAGAGTTCATCAACAGTTTGCAAAGAATTTAATTAGGACAAGTTAACTAAGTATTTGCAATTGCCATCAAAACTGCACGAACATTCCAAACTGAGCTAATCTAAGAAATCTACAGCTGCAAGTCCTTGAAAGAACAAGAAAACCAAGCGACACAAGCTCTGTGGCATCTTCATCTAATAAATTCAGAAAATGTATTATTCAGGAAGATATTGTATCTCACATCGGTGGTTTCCCCTGGTTGTCTTGAACAGTATTGAGAAGAAAAAAAAATCTTAAACACATATACCAAAAGCTGGGAAGGCAGGAAAAGCATTTTCCAATTCCTGGTGTGAAAATAAAGGATTGCGCTCAGTTAAGTAAGGATTGATTTTCCCATCCTCAATGTCAAGCTAATTTGTTTCTAATTTTAATGGGATTAACCTACACAAATTATCCATTGGCTTTTAAGAATACAGCATCTTAAAACACTGCAGCATTTGTAGGTTTTACTTCCAGCTTATTTCAGGCTTAAATAATAGTGGGACCTGATGAACATCATGTGATGCCAAGTAAATCTGGGCTGCATGGCATGAAAATTCCCTTGCAAAGAAATTTATCACACAGTGATGCAGCTTCCCAGAGGACAGGCTGTCAGTTTTTTAAGCTGGCTGGATCACACATTCAGTAGGATACTGGCTAACAGCATTATTTAACCTCTTTTCACAAGGAGAACCACTTACAGCTTTGTAAAAAAAAGGGTGCTTACAACGCATTATAATTTCCAACCAAATAAAAATCAGGCTAAGTGTTGAACACTTGTTTTTTAATTCACATTTCCCGCTTTTTTTATTTGCTTACTTATGCTAAAGACATCATAACTTTTTTTAAATTCTTTTTTTTCCGAAGACAAGTTTCTGATGTCTTATAGATCAAGTGATCCATGGATTAAAAGTTGTGAAAAGCAGCCATACAAATAAATGAATCTGTCTTTCATTATATACATTGCCCCTACTTTCCATAATATATTTTACTAATGTTCAGGAGAAAATGCATTGGAAAATACAGAGAGTTAACAAAAGACATTTACAGGAATTTGACCTTGCCAACGGGCTAAACCCAGAAATGAAATCAGAGTGTTTCTGCAATGACGTTAATATACGTGTGTGTTCTTCAAATTTTATGTTTCTGTGCAAGTGAGGAACAATTTAAGAACACAAAAGGAAACTAAGCCCTAGGGTAATACTACTTGAGGAAGAAGTTATCCATTTAATTATGATTTTCTATAAAGCACAACTAGATTATGTAGCTACAGTCATAACTAATAAGGATAATACAGGAAATAATTTTTTAAGACAAAATCAGTTTCTGGAGCAAAAGAGTGCAATGGCATTATGTGTTACTTAACTGGATAAACATTTGGCAGGCACAGCAGAGGAAAGGCCATAGAGGATGTGCCCCAAAGACATCGGTGAACCAAACACCCTTTAGGGCCCGCAGCTGGCAGCACAGCATGCAGAGATTTACCACAGGCCAAAGAGGTCAAGTGTTGGCTCCTCCTTTGCTCTCAAACAGAGACAGAATTGGAAGAGCAAAAGAAAGGCTGTTTATCCATGTAGATTGTGCACTGGGAATGATGGATAGGCAGTGCCTTGGGTGTTTCCATTTCAACCTGAGCCATCCTAGCCCTCTGTCATCTATTCTCTGAGCATTAGACAACGCCAAGGCAAAGCCATTCTTTTCCTGTCTTGCACACAGTCCGCACAAGTCAATAGCAGACTTTTATCAAGCAGTAAGTTACTTCAATAAGTCAAACTTCTTTTCGAGTTTCAGGGTGCATTAATATGCAGCCTAACTGGAAACTTTTTTAACAACAATATTCTTAAAGCTTAGGCGAGTTAGATTTTTCTTTTAAACGGTTTTCTGTTCAAATGTAGGGTTGTGTATTTTGCGTGTCTTCACTGCCACCTTGTGGTCCAACTTTTTTCTTATTGCTTTTCTTTTTTTAATTATTTTTATATTTTAACTTTTTAAAAGCAGTACACAAATAGCAACGTAACAAACAAACAAAAAAACTCTCCAAACAAAAAAAAAATTATATCCAGTATAACCAAAAGTATATCCAGATCTGAATGTGCAAGATGATACAACTTTTCAATCTCAACATTTTCAAAGTCTAAACAAAGAAAAAAGAAAGAAAAAAGAAAAAAACAACATAAATAAGAAGAAAAAGGTCAGACAAGAAAAACCCCCAGATTTATTTTATTCTGAAGTCAGTTACAGAAAGGTTCATTGCTGTTGATTCACAGATCTCCTGAGGTGCTCTGATTGAACACAAATTTATAAAGTGTCTCTGGATATGCTGACTTAAGAGCTAGTATCTACTTGTTTTCTCTCCATAGATCAATAGCTCCCACTATATACTTGTTTTCTTCTGATATTTAGCTACTCTTCCATCATGATTAGAATTCACATTTGTTAATGTTCAGCAGAATCCTATTTCACAATGAAGGCTGCTTGGTGTGATAGAAAGGCATACATAACATTTATAAATTATTATTACAAATATATTAATGTAAAGTTTAAACAGCAACAGCACTTAAAATGCAACTGGAGAAGACTTTACTGTATTAAGACACATAGTAAAGGTTTTATTCAAGACCAAAGTATTTATCATTCCAAAGAAGATACACAATATTATTTCATTTGTTGATTCGTCAAGAAATCTGTAATGGCCTTCAACATCGTGGACCCTCAAAAATCATGGAACTAGAAGTCACCTCTCTCCACTTCCTTCCTGTAGTCTCAGGAGAGAAACACAAGAAAAGGCCAAGAGGATGAATGGCTATCACCATCCACCCTATTATTCCTGTGCAGTGAATGGTTCTTATGACACCAGCTCTGACTGGTAATACTTGCAATAATTTTAAGGCTGTTCTAACATGTGCAGCATAGTGGCAGAGCATCAGCCATTGCTAATCCCTAACAGCCTTTTCTCACAGACATCACCCAAGACATCCACTATTCCCAGGAGACAGAACACAAAACCTGCTTCCAAGTGAAAGCATTTTACATTCTAATAAATCATTTTTTAAAAAGTTCATACAAGAGAGATGAACATTATTTTAACTTGAAAAAACAAAAGAGAGTCAAGTATCTATGATATGCTGAGACCAACTGGCTTTAGGACCTAGAGTACACCTGCTCATTTTTTAAGGGCTTAACTCTTCCTTCATTAACCAAATGCTACACGGTCAAGAAGCAGCATAGCTGCTGTCTGGCTGCCAAAAAGTGCATGAATTAATTGAAATGAGTAAGAACCCAGAACACCCTGAGCACAGATACACCTTCTCTATTCAACTGGGTAAGAATAAGGAACATGTGGGAGAGAAGTATGCAAACCTGCAGGAAGAGTATATATAAGTATCAGAAGCATTTGTACTTTGGTGCTATAGACAAAGTGAAGTCTCAGGCTTACAATTTACCACATCCCAAGTCTGGTAAGTACAGCAATTGCTACTCTCCTTCTCTGCTGTAGTATTTGACCTTAGTGACCTCAAAATATTTTCATAGATATCAGGATGAATGTCCGTACGTTAAAGAGGGGAAACAGAGACACAAAGCAGTGATCTTTTCCAAAGGCATACAACAAGCTGTTGAAAGCAGCCAAAAAGGACGTCATCAGAGTCCTACTCCAGGATGCTTTCCTCCAGTCTGCCTTGCTTGTCCCACCATCCACAACAGTCCCTCTAAAAATGCTCCCTCAGGACACTATGCACGGGCAGCATCTGGCTCAGGGGACAGACATTCGGCTGAGAAAACAGACACTCTGAAGTAGCTGGGAAGCATTGTTGTGTTGGAGTTTATACTTCTGTACATCTCCTCCAGATAAAATATGAGCATCATGGAAGATATCATTCTGGAATCACCCTCCAGCATTAATTTTCTCTTTTATGCTCTGGGATTTGTCAAAAGTTTGATGAGCAGCATATGCTGGTTTACATGCTGGCACCTTCCTTTTCAGCACCCTTGATGACTTGGTGAACTTCTGTTCATAGTGGATTTATGAAGCAAACACTTATTGTAGAAACAATTAATGAATGAAAAACAAAATGAAATAACCTCAGTGAAAATATTCATTTGCTTTACTACTTATTTAGCCTTGCTGTCTCTTTTACAGTAAGTTTGGCCTCCCTTATGAAGTATTTAATTACAGAGATTTCATTGCTTAATTCTAAGTGTTTATTACTTCAGGAAGACTGTTTCATGTCATCCTGTTAGTTTAGGAAATAGATGTTTTCACTGCATTTTTATTCTTGTTGGACATGACTTAACCCATTTCAGTAATTAAAGCAGATTTACTCCTGCTATAAAAACCAAAATTGTTATAACACTTTAATTCCCATTTGTCGCTGGGAGTGGTAGTTGTATTCGTGCTCAGACTTCACATCTTGTTTCAATTTGACAGCAGCTTAACAAGTTATTGAACACCAACTGAGTAATGGTAACTTTATAGGTTCCTGTTCTTAGGGCACAGCAGACGTGAGATACTGCAGCAAAACATAAACTAAAAAATACCCAGGGAGCCAAAAAAATACCCAGTCTTGTATCTCAGGTGCCTCTGTTGAGTGTCAGCAAGGCACTGTGCATGCTCACCATGGAATCACAGCTACTTTCTAGTGTTCAGCTTCAGAGGAAAGCAAGCATTGAGTCTGACACCAACCTGCATTTTGGAGTTTTTGGTGTAACAGCTTCTTACAAAGGACCAGATACAAAGTCTGTTGTGGTCAGTGGCAAAATATCTGCCCTTGACCTCAACAACCTTTCAGTCAGCCTTTCGCCCCTACAAAAACTATGCGCTAGTTTAAATCACTAGCAGAAAGCTTGGCTGCTGCAAGCTGGAAGTTCTTAGGGGTTCTTAGCTCATGTTAGGGTATGAGCATGTTCTGGTATTGTAGCTAGTTTAGTAATAGTAGTACAATTAATAATACTGGGGGTGAACAAAAAAGGACTTTTCAGAGAACCCAAACAACGTAAAACCCATCACTGAGTATTTGTTTATTTCTCCTCACCCAGAGTTTTTCTTTATCATATTAGAGGACTTCACGCAGTTTTGAAACACAGTTTTAAACATTTAAATATTAGGATTTTAGTTAAAGGTTAGCTTTGTTGAAATTAGTTAAAACAAACTCAATAAGCAAACCCAGCTGGGGTTAATTAAGAAAATTAATGATTAGCTATCAAGTTAGGATTTGAGATGCAAGTAGCTGATTGCTTGTCGTTTTATATTTGTTCAGCTGCGCTTATAATGAGAAACAGACAACACTAACTAATAGATCCAAAAAAATCTAGACAATTACTAATTTTTCATTTGAAACCCTATTCAAGAGTAATGAAGAGAGAAAATGGAGGTCCACCAAGAGCAATATGTATTGTCAAAAACCAGAAAGGTAGAAAGGTCAAAGCGAAGAAGACGAGTTTTACTTCATCATTTATGACCTCTCCCCAAATCACAGGACCACTGACCCAATTCAAGGAACCAACTACGCATGCTTAATGATTTTTTAGCTAATTACCATACGAAGCGGAGAATGGGAGGCGTCAGTGTTATAAATATGCATTTGTATTTTGACTATTCAGAGCTTTTGTAGATAAATAGACTTTGTATTGTTTCGTGATTTCGCACTGCGTATTAGGGAGCTATCCCACGCGGGGCCCAGCGCTAGAAATAAGCTTACGCTTTCTAACCCTAAGGGAGTTAGGGAGTTTTTGTCCATCCTAGCTGGGTATCGATACTAGATCTATGCCCATATTTTGGTAAATCAGTTTTTTCTTAAAATAAAGTCACCCACATCCAAGTTTCCTGTTTCTCCTAGATAAAACAAAACATTTGAATTAGGACAATGGAAATTACTTCTTCAGTTCATTTTTGGTCTTAAACAATAACAAGAAAAAAAAGAAAAAACAAACTAACTAACTAAGCAAACAAACAAAAAAACCCACACTGATATTAAAGTTTTACTCTTCAGGCCACAGAACACAGCCAAGAATGGAGGAGGGAGAGTAGAAGCTGTTTTCTAGAAATACAGTAGTGTCTTACATTTTCCAAAGTATGGTGTTCTGAAGAGGGAAGTTTGTCACAGAGAAACAGCTGGCCACATGGAAAAGTCAACAGCTGGGATGAGGAGAGAGAGTATATAGGAAGCTCTTGTTTCTTCCCTTGAGTCAAAATATAACTTTATGTGTTTCAGAGAGATAGCTAGATGAATTTGTGAATGAAAATAGAGGTGGTCAGCATGGCAGTAAAGGGAAAAGCTATTTAATGAGAGAGTTTTGCCATTTCCCATGCCATCAAAACCAAAAAGCCTTTCTAGCAGAAAAAGGGCTTGCTAGAATATGGATTAACTTTTCTCCTGTGTATTACACTATAAAGTGTTGCTATTCAAGGGTAAGAGTAAAACTAAGAGTATTTTTATACAATATTTAAAGGACCACAACCTCTTTCAGTATGGAATATTCTGTTATATAACACATGAATTAAATTGTGCCATAATTTACTGAGGACTTTCCACAGAGGACGTTCTATAGGGTTAAGCCATGTTCTTCTGTGATGCTAAAGAAGGAACAATTCCACCAACGATAACACAACACTAGTGTCAAGCAGATGTGATGCTGAATCAACTCCATAACAGTAGAATCAGGCACCACTACCAATCATTTTCATTTTCAAATTACTGATTTAATGTTAAATACAAGCCAACTTCTTTCTCTGTTTCAACACAGTCCCATTTATTCCAACCCACATGCACTACTTTACACCAAACAGCTTCAGTGTTTCATTTAGTACTTCTGACTCTACAATATAACTACATTTTAGAGCAGGAAGAATGACTTATATTGGAAAAGAGTATTTCTTTTTCTCTTACATAAGTTCTAGCCCTTTTCTTAATTACAACTGTATGTATATACAGCTAGCACTGATACAGTATTTAACTCATTTATGAAAATTCTTACATCTGAATGTTCTGTGAACTTGCATTTGAAATTAATGTATTACCAAAAGAACTTATTTTATCACCATTTTACTTTGCTCTACCGATCTGTTAAATGTGTTACACCTCTCTTCCTTTCAAAGGCATTATAAAAAAACTGACCAGTCATTTTTTCTAGCGTTATGAATAACTATGCCTGCTTTACACAACTTAACAGTGCAAAAAACATACTAAGACAGATTTTGGTTTTTTTCTTCAGCACCAAAGCAGTAATAATAGGGCAGAACTCAGTATGAATACAACCAAAATTGGAAAAAATTCTATAATTTATTTTTATAACTTTACCAGCACCATTATTGAAATGTAATAAATTCTTTCAGCTATTTTTATATCAGTGACTTTTACACAAATAGAAACACATTATTTGAGTTACTTTTAGACAAGAGAGTCAGGATAAGTAATGAAAATCAGGATTTTCAATTTCTGTCAACATAAAATAGCACTTGTGAGCCCAAAATTAAGTAACACTCTAGACTATAAAACACAAAGGATACTAAATTACATCTGTTCAGAGTAGTTTATTTTAACTTTCCCCTCTAAGTTGTGTTTTGGGACTGTATATTAGGATGATTTTTGTTTTGCTGAAAGCTCTAAATTTACAAGAAGTGGCAGTTGGTAGAACTGGGAATGATTTAGTCACGAGTCAGTCAAAAGGAGTATCTTCTTACAAAGATAAAAGGTTTATAGTTTACCAAACCAGTTTATTAAAGACCACTACAGCAGTCATTAGGCAAGTTCCTCAAAGACACTAAGGCATCCTTAAGCATATCAGCCTACTTGAGTTTTTTAGGCTTCCAAAGCACCACAACACCTGAAAGTTAGATAGCCTTGCAGAATGGAATTCACAAGCTCCAGACAGTTGTTTTAGGCCATAAGAAAAAAGTGCTTGTAATCATAGCAGATCTCTTAAGTGAGAGTAAAGGATAAATAGCAACTCTCAACCCCTTGTAGATCACCTGAATATTTAGGAGCATAGTTCCTGTCTTTGAAGTCTCAATTTTTTTCATGAACAGTTGAGTAAGTAAGTCAGGACAATGTTATCAGCTGACGCAGATTAGGAAGGGAAAAAAATCATGTTGTAGTTCATACCAGATCCATACTGACAATTGGGGAACTATAATAATAAATCATTTTAAGAAAACCTCATTTCCTTAGCTTTGCTGATCTTTATGAATGCTCTGACTGGGTTTCTCTACACTGTTTCATCTTCTAATATTGTTTTTGAAACTAGATAGGAGACAAGATATATGCAATTTTTCTACTAAGCAGTTTAAAGACCTTCTGGCTTGACTCTCATGTCTCTGTGAAGTGATTGCCAAGCTTAAATTTGTCAGCCTGCAATGATTAAATCCATGTCAGTGTCTGTCTTTGCTTTCACTACACTCACCTTGCCTTCATTTTCATTGAGATCTCAAGTAGAATTGGCAGGGACGGAATTTTCAGAGGACCATTAATGGTAAGTCACCTTAGGTCAACAACTCTACTAGAACAAGTGTGCCAAAGTAAGTTGCAAAATAGCAGAAAATCAGACTTCTGCTTTAGACTTCAAGCAAGGGCAATAACCAAACAAAAAAATTACCCGAAAGGAGATTTCTGACTACACTTTCTCTAATATGGATTTAAAGTTCTCATCGAGCTCTTGTGTCATCACTCAACCTCTATATTCAAGTTAGGGCACTCTCAAGTCCAGTTCCTGAAACTATCCATAGTCATTAGGGTGGAGTTTGACCTCAGTCTTTTCACAGTCAATGCAATCTCAACCACAGCTCATCAGGAATATTTCTTTTAAGTTTAAATGGAATTTCCTGTATTTCAATTTGTACCCATTGCAACGTGTTCTATCATCAAGAAATGTCTGTCTCTTCTTTACTCCCTGATATTTACACATAGATAAAATATTCCCATGCCTTCACTCCTCCAAGCTACGCAGCCCATCTTTGCTTATGTCAGATGCTCCAATCTTTTAATTTTCTTTGTCAGCCCTAGCTGGACTCATTCAAGCATGAAGAGTCCAGAACCATACACAGCATTCTAGATGTGGACTGACAGATGAGGAGAAGGAGAACTTCTTCTCTCAACCCACTGGCAATTCTCTGCTTGCTGCTGCCTAGGAGATTGATGGCCTTCTTTGTTCCAAGGGTGCTCATGTTCATTTAGTGTCTTCCCAGGACCTCCAAGGCCTTTTCTCCCAAGCTTCTTTCCAGCTGGTCAGCCACCAGCCTGTTCTGGTGTATGAGTTTATTTCTTCCCAGGTGCAGGACTTAGCTGAACTTCACATTGGCCCATTTCTACAGCCTGCTGAAGCAACTTTGAATGATAGTGCAACGATCTGGTACATCTACCACTCCTCCCAGTTTTTGTGTCTCCTGCAAAGCTCATTTCTGATGAGATGGCTGTTAGATGGAAGCTTACAGTTTTTCTCTGGAACCTGCAGAATGCTAGAGCTTGCTGTGCTTGCTCTGCTTGCGTTCCCTGTCTGTTCCAGCTCTGCCTCATTTCCTGCTCCAGTTATTTTTTGAGTCCCTGCTCTGCTCCTAGAGTAGACCAGTGCCCCAGGCAGTGGGAATAAGTCCAAACAAATATCTCATTTTAGATATAATCTCTTGGATTATTTCTGACAATTAGCTTCAGCTATCTAGTGCTGTTTGTAGTGTGAAGTTAGTCACATAGAATAGTGCTTCTGGATGGCAGGAACATTTTAATTTTGTCCATGGATAGTATTCTTGAACAGTCAGAATCTCAAACCAGAATTCCAGTGTTAAGTTTTGAACAAAAGGTCTTTTCCTTTGTAAATGAGAAAACTGTTCAGATTTAAAAATAATATTGCTCTGAGAACTTAAAATTGATATATAATATCAATATCAGCACTTAAATTGTTGAAAATTAATTCCAAATCTAGTAAATATCCAATTTAACAAGCTCTAATTAGCACAATTATTTCCATATTGAAGACATATGTGTAACTGTGTTGTCAGTCTTTGCATGTGAGCAACAATTCCCTTACCAGCCAACCATAAAAAATGTATTAATGCAGTAGTTCCACATAAAAAGTATTTTCCCAAAATCGGATGGCAGACAACTTTGCTTTATTTAAATTATTATTGGTATTACTTGATTAAAGTATTTAAGTGATTTCAAATGCATCAGCAGGTTCCATTCCCCAATTATTTAGTTCATATCAAATTTCTAACAACTGTCTGACAAACTCAGGGTCTTTTTAAGTACATCGGTACCCTTAACATAGTGTTTTAAGAATTTCTCCCACCTGCTCAATTCACGAAGATATCCTAGTAACCAAGAAATTACTTATAAATTCTGACAAAGCCAATTCCTTGTCTTCTTTCAAATCCCTCTTTAAAATTAGGAAGCTATTGCTACTACAATGGCATTCAGCAGTTGAGACTGCTATCATCACACTGGACAGTTATCACCACAGCCTGACATCCAAACCATCACTCTCTCATTACATTCCTAAAACCATGTTCAGTTCAGCTTCCTCCCCATGTGCTTGCATCACCTCTCTCCTACTGTTTTGAATGTAAAACCTACATCATGGCCTGCAGAGGCCATTTGTCTATGATTTGTGTTTGCACTGCATCTAACACCAGGGATTGTGGTTTGTAGGCACTAAGGGGGTAGGAAAAAAATGTAGGTTTTTGTAGTTGGTGTAGTGCCTAATTGTAAGAAATTCCTTACAAACTGCAATGATTTTAAAATAAGGTATTGGTACAAGATTTTCTGACAAATTTCTGAACTAGAAGACCTAGGAAAGAACATGGTCATGGGAGGGATGCTACAACATTTTAATTAATTTAATTTAAATTAATGCACTTAATTTTGTGTCACCACATGCCTTTGTAACTCCTTATGGGAAGTATAATGACATTAGAATGCCATTCTTAAACCACTGTGCTGTTTCGGCTGGGGTAGAGCTCATTTTCTTCACAATGGCTGGCATGGGGCTGTGTTTTGGATTTGCACTGCAAACAGTGTTGATAATAGAGAGATGTTTTTGTTATTGCTCAGTGGGGCTCACACAGAGACAAGGCTTTTTCTGCTCTTCACACCACCCCATCTGTGAGTGGTCTGAGGATGCAAAGGAAGTTGGGAGGGGACACAGCTGGGAGGGACAGCTGACCCCAACTGACTCAAGCAACATCCCAGACCATACAGAATCATGGTCAGCATATAAAGCTGGGGAAAAAGAAGGAAGGGGGGATGTTTGGAGTGATGGCGTTTGTCACCCAAGTCACCAAGTTACGCTCATTTGATGGAGCCCGACTTTCCTGGAGATGGCTGAGCACCTGCCTGCCCACGGGAAGCAGCTTTGCTTTGCTTGTGAATATAGCTTTTTTCTTACTTATTAAAATGTCTTTATCTCAGCCCGTGAGTTTTCTTACATTTATCTTCCCAATTCTCTTCCTCATTCCTTTGAGGGGGGAGTGAGGGAGCTGCTGCCTGGAGCTTGGTTGCTGGCCGGGGTTAAACAACAACAACCATCCAACAAAATCTATCAAAGAGCCATAGCTATGAGCAATAAGCCACACTTTTCCATAAAGTATGTTCCAAAGCATTGTAATTTCAAAGGATTCTTGTAGAAATACTGTAAAACATTATCTTTTTTTAACAATTAGAGGTAATGAATACCCATATATACCACAGCAGAAAATGTATCACTGCTGTTCGCTATTACATAATCAGATTTAGGTAAAAACGTTTCCTGTAAAAAACCCTGCATGACCAATATTCTGGTTTTGTTCAGTAACCCTTTCCCTGTGAGTCTATTCCTACCCTTGTATTCTTTACATTTTACAGCCTTGAAGTGCTTCAGGGTTGTTGTGGCTTTTTTGTTGTTGTTAATCTGTATATAAATTACTGTTATTTGTATTATCACTCGTTGCATTATTATAAGTATTTTAAGGCAGCCAGCTCTATACTCCAGTGACATGTGTGTGGTAAAATTCTGAAATCAACATAACACCACAGAGAAGTACCACAGCTGCCTCAAGGGATAACAGTACAATTTTAGATGTTATGTAAGCAAAAATGACAAACACACTGGGAAGGGCAAGCATTACTTTAAGAGTATGTGATTATACCCAAAGAATATCGCTATGCCTGATTCAATCAAATTTTTTTCTTAAATATAAAACAAATTCTTCTATGTTGCTTCCAAGAAAAAACATGCATTATCAGAAAGGAATGCTGTGAAAGGTGTTAGTTCAACAAATTAAGAATGGAAGTGCTTTCTGTATTTGTCTATAAATTATATACTGAAATCCAGATATTCTGAAATCCAGAATGCAATTTTTTACAGGGAATGGGAAAATAAAATACTGCTATTCTCCTCTACTTTGTTTTTCAACTCATTTCAGTGAACTTTAACTATGGCAGTCATGTGGTCTTTACTTGTACTTTCAACAATGTCTGAAAGTATCACTGTTAAAAAAATTATTTGAGTGTCATGTGGCTTTGTTGATTTCTCGTAATTCAAGAGAAGCAGTACATAATTTTGTTTTTTATGCATGTTGGACGAGATTGAACAGCCCTCTCAAATGATCTTGAGCCTCTCTGTTTTTTCACTGTAGTTGTTTTCCTCAGCTTCCCGTTACTTGGCACCGATGACTTAAATCCTCCAGAGGAATTGAACTATTTCAAGTAGCTTGAGTGCCACTTCTTTGAATCAGAATTTGTGTGATAAACCCAGGCCAAGCAAGAAATTTGTTTGACTTTAACACTGTTCCTCACTAAGAACAGCTGTTCCTTTACTACATGCTCATTCAGTAGGGAATACAGCAGTTGTCTGCTTATCTGATCTCTTTCTGACATATTCCCTTGGATAAAGGAGCTTATTAAATGACAGTAAACCAAATATGCCATCTGATGTCTCTGTTCTCAAATGGCCTTAGTCCACAAGCATTCTTGACCAGCTGCATCTGCAACTCCTACTCACAACATGAACACGGGGCACTTGCCACTTCCATTCCCAACTCCTTTTTAGGAGTCAACACTGCAGTTTCTTAGGCTGTAATTTTCAAAATCAGGTTAGATTTGATAGCATTTCAAAATGAATTTTCAATTTTTTTCATAATTTTCCAAATTCATACATGATTCTTTGTAGCACCTACATTTTTATGTTCCTTTTCACAGACTGCTGAGTTTGGGGATTCTGAGCAAGAGTCGTCTTGGTGTCATCTCACATATTTTCATGGGCAAAAACATTAATGCAGTAAAATTTTGTGTTCATTGTCCCACTCAAAGGAAGACCCCTGTCAATGCCAGATCAAGTCCTAAGCTGCATTAGGAAGAGCACTGCCAGCTGGTCAAGGCATGTCCTTCTTCCCCTTCTCTCAGCCCCTCTGAGACTCATCTGCATTGCTGTGTTCAGTTCTGGACTCCTCAATACAAGCAAGAAACAGATGTACTGAAATTGCTTCCATGCAGGTCATCATGAAGAGGTTTAAAGGACTGAAGCACTTCTCCCACAATGAGAGGTTGAGAGAGCTGGAGCTATTCAGCCTGGAGATCAGATGGATCATGGAAGCTCTTAATATTACATATGAATACCTGAGGGAGGAAGACAGTAAAGAATATGGAGCCACACCCTTCTCAGTGGAGTTCAAAGGAAAGACAAGAAGCAATAGACATGATGAGGATTTTCACTATCTTCTCAGTGAAGAATTTTTCCCTAGTACCCAATGCGAACTTTCGAACTGCATATTTTGCTCCCTGACTGTTTTTACCAACACTGGCACTACCAACAAGAGTTGGGCTTCCTCACCTTTGTACCTTCCCTTCAAGTATAGAGGGTTGCTACTATGCCATCCCTTAGTCTGCTCTTTACCAGACTAAACAAGCCCAGTTCCCCCACATCTCTCCCCAGGGAGCATGAGCTGTGAGCCCTTTACCACCTTGGTAAGCCTCTAGTGAACCCTTCCAGTGCCATCCTGGAAACTCAGTCACATTTAAGCATTTCAACCCAGCTGAACCGAGCCCATTTGCACTTGGTTAAATCACAGGGAATGGTTTCCACCCTTCCACACCAGTTCCCCCTCTGTAGCATCATTTCTGAGTCACCCAAGGGCATGCTGTAGTCATCTTGCTGACACTAATAGTTACACTTAGCTTACTCAACGAGTTCAGAGCAAGACTGTTAGTATGATTACATGTGTGTGTTACTGGAACACTGCACCACTTTTCCAGCCATTTGGCAAGTTGTTCTCAGAACTCCTAGTCTAAAGAGCAGTTGCAGAAGCAGACAAATTGTCCTGACCACAGACTTCTCCACGTAAAAACTCTGATGAAACTGTTACCAAGATTAAAGAACTGTCTGGCAATCTTGTCAATGATGCAATATTTTTTTCCTCCAGAAAATGTAATCAAGCATTCCCTCACGTTCTTTGTCAACATCACACACAGACTTTGATCAGAATATAGAAGGAATAGAACACAGATGGGCTAAGACAGTGTCACTGGAGTATTTCTGTTCTCTGGATAAAACCCTGACACACTTCAGCAACCACAAAAGTATTTTTCTTTCTCCCCCAACTCCTACAAGAGTTAAAGCATACTGACACTCTTCTAAACCTCTGGAGATAGCCAAACCTGCACAACTTTACATTCTTGTCAGCTACATCATGCCCATTCTGCATGTGTCAAAAGAAATTATCTCATTTTGAATCAGCTCTTGATTCCTGTGGTGCTTCCTGCCTTCAGCCTCAGACTTCTTGCAAAGCATATCTCATAAATACCAGTTCAAAGCTGTGAGCATGCAGTGGTATCATTTGGGTGTAATGGTCTGCAGGACTGCCATGCAGCTTGCTTTCCAGCAACCATCCTAATATAAGTGGTACTTTGAGTGATGTGGAAGTCATGCCTTAAGGTAGGAATGAAAGGAAAGATTTCACTAGCATTTGAATCTATGTCCACTTTGTCAGCACCCACATAAAATAAGCCTTCCATTTTTATTCACAGACAGGCACCTAATACTACTCAGGATGCAGACTAGAGAGGGGATTGCTTGTCCAGAGATACCTAGAAGCATCTGTGCATAACAGCTTACCAGGTACTTATTTAATAGCCAGGTTCACACTTTGACTGGCTTTTCGTCTCATCTTCTGAGAATGTGTATGCAGGAGCTCTTGTGTGTTTTATGAAAAGGCTAAGGATACCTTAGGGATATTCTATCCTTAAGATAGTATATTCTATTCTTAGCATATCCAGATGCTGCAATCTCTCAGCATCTTGAGCTATCTTTTATAAATGTAGTTCCCATAACACGAGCTTACACCAGGGCTTCTGAAAAGTGCTTTGCCATGGAGTTCAATAGGAACATGATTTTAGCCCTTTGGACTGCAGTCTCCCTAGCCGGGGTGTACGAATCGTCCGGCACACCCTGCTGAAGGCAGCCTCCTCCCCTGCGCTCCTACCGCCAGGCGTCACCCTGCTGATGGGAACGGGGGCAAATCCCAAACCGACCGCGCAAAAAAAAAGGAGTAGGGAAGGAAATCAAATGGCACTTGCACAAAGTGATAGCAGCCAAGTTAGCATCCCTTGCAAAAAAAGTAACTAACGGAAAACACATGGGAAATAGCCTTTATGCAAAGCACAGAAAAACATGCTAATGAAGGGAAAAAATTTTTTAAAGTTAAGGTTTTAACACAGAAGATACAATTATTCTGTCTTCTATTTCTTCTAAGGCAATCTCCTCTTTTCTTCCAGATGTGGCATTCAGCTGGAGTCTATGTCCATTTAGCATCTGCTGAAAAGGAGAAAAAAAAATCTGCTCCACTCCCAAGATACAAAGACATGGAACTTGGCATCATTTCTGTGAAGACATCCTCAGGAGGATATAATGAGCTCTGTATGAAAACATTTCTGGGACGAACTGGCCATGTGCTCTTCAACGTCAGTAAGTCACTAGATGTCAAAATATCCACTAAAGCAGAGATTTCACAAGATAATGATAGTTCACACTACTGTGTGACTAAAATTTCAGGAGACAGCTGCCTTCTCAATATCGCCAGCACAGGTTAAAAAAAAAAAAA
>VZTE01000768.1:31239-53119 GCA_013397775.1 Eulacestoma nigropectus
CGGGCCCCACCCGCCACGCGGCCGGGCCGGGCCGGGAACCCCCGGCGGGCTCGGGCTCCCTGAGGGGGAGTGCCCCGGGCTCTTTCTGGCTGAGGAGGAACGCTGAGCGACGCTCTCCGGCTCCCACCCTCCTGGCTTTCATTCGGTTTTCCACCGAGCTCAGCAGAATTTTTGACGAGCAGGGAAAGTTACGAACTCGCCTGTCGAGTGTTTCCAGCGTCCTGCACGATGCCGCGGGCCACTTGGAAAGTGAGACACTTATGCCCAGCACTTTCATGCTGACATTTTCCGATAGTGCTAAGAGAGGTGCAGGTACTAGCCCGTGCCTCTTCCATCACCTCCTTATTATCATAGCCTGTTTATTTTACCCATTTTTCTTTTTTCGTGGAGCCAGCCCTGAAACCCCTTACTCAGGAAAACCTCTCAGTGACTTGGGATGATGTTTTCCCGGGCTAAACATGTGTGCACATGTGTTGGTCCCTGATGGTTCAGCTTTACAATGAGCGTGCTTTCTCGGTACAGAATTCAGTACCGTACTCAGAGTGCTGGAAACTTGGCTTTCTGCAGCGGGACACCCTCCACCCGAGTTGACAGCTGCCTCCCAGAGCAAAAGGGGTGTGCACTGAGGATGGACATTAATATAACTGTTTTCTTTCATAACAGTTGTGAGTTAGATGACTAACTCTATCTCTTGCGGGACTCCTAATTTTTCTTCAGATTTTTCTTCTTTCCAAAAAGACATAGTCTAAATGACTTCTTCTTGGCAATTTATAGGGCACTGAGTAGTGAATTGTAAGTGTTCTTTTTTTAGGGTTTTCAAAAGCTATTACTGTGCTTTGTTAGTGGGAAATAATTTCGTGTTAACTGGTATCAGAAGCCAAGTGGAATATAATGCTATGACTCTTGAGTTTCCTTGCATGCAGTCACATGGATGAAACCCATAATTCTGTGGAAGAACACCTGCATTCATTCGCACACACTTTCTTGTTTCTTTCTGTCTTGTTTTCTGCTGCATAAACCTTTAACGCTGTATTTAACATTGTATTAAACATTGTATCCCAAAACAACCAATAAATCAGCTTTTAGGATCAGCAGCTGGCATTCTAGCTCATGGGTTCCTTTTTTCATATCATGATATCATTTATTACATCCTCATCAATATACACCTTTAAGTAGAAACGAATACTGGACTCTTTCTTTCTAAATTTTCTGAATGAAGAGTGATAGCAGCATGAGAACTGGATGAGTCAGGCTTTTCCATACAGAGCTTCCCAATCTAAATTATGCTTTTGGACCTCTAAGACAGTGTGGTAGCCAGAAGGTAGGCCTCAATAACAGTGAATGCCCTTCATATTATGTGTTCCTTAAAAATAGATGTGGAGTTCACTGTATTTGTTACTGAGTTTTTTCCAGGTAAGTTCACCATACTAAGTTCTATCTGTAAACTATTCTTTGAATTTTAACAGCTAGAAATTATGTATATTGAAACATGCAGAAGTAGAAATCCTAAAATCTGAGGTTTTATGAAGATATGTGATACCCCAAAACTTTCGATAAAATCACCAGGACTAGCCCTAGGAATAGGGAGAAAAAACAGAAATGTGCCTTCATCAGTCCATGCTTTCTTGTGTGCAGGATATACAAAGGATAACCATTTCCTACACCATTAGCTGGTGTAGGAAAGGGTTAACAGCCTGACCTTCAGACAGAACTCTTGTTGACCCTACTCTGCAACACTTGTCTGAAGGGTTATGCTCAAAGGGAGAGCTCACTACCAAGAGGGAAAAATCCAAAGAGAAATACTAAGGAAAAGAACACTTCAAAAAAGAATACTTCAGCTTCAGGTGCCTGGTGGCCTGGCAGAGAGCAAACCCTCATAGCAGACAGTAAAAGACTGTAAGACTCATCCACTGAAGGAACCCGACACAGTAAATGTAGGAAAATTGTTAAAGTGATTTCTCTATATAATTTCCCAAAAGGTTTGTGGATACAAAAGAATCAGTAGTTAGAAAAACAGTCTAATATCTAGTAATTCAGTAGGAAATAATGTTCAGTAGGAAACTACATGGAAGAGCCACCTAGTAATTTTCTTAAAGGCTGCCACAGGAAGTCACCTTGTGGTATGGCACTCGGAGCTTCCAGTAGCGTGGTGCCAGTGCCTCTCCTCCTGTAGTGCACAACAGTGTGAAGCATACCTGGGAAGTCCTTGTTGCAAGGTCCTTGCAGTTCCTGTAGTTATTTTATACTTTTCAAAATACTGTCTTTCCTGCTACCCTAGGATTTTCAGAAACATCTATTGCAGTTTATCAATTCTCTTGCTTTTTTTTTTTTTTCCTGGCATCTGATTTTTTGTCATTCTTAATAGCTTAGAACCATTTCTGCTGGTACTTGTGGTGATGAGTATTGCCAAAATACCTTGGAACAGCATGAGTGAAGCTCCAGTTTTGACAGTCTTGAAGGGAGAATACACCTCTAAAGCCCTAGAGTGACTGTCAGGTAGACCAATCCTAAACTCTAAAATATATTAGTAACAACACATTTCCAACAGCTTCTTACATCAGCAAATCTCATGAACTTAATAAAATCCATCTTCATAACATTTTACATGTTATTTCTGTAAGCTGTTTCAAACTAATTTGTTGTCATTTAAAAACTTTAATTAATGCATTTATTCCACTGGTGACAGGGATATTAGGCTTAAATATTATCTTTCATTAGTGATTTTGTTTTGTTGATTTATGCTCTCTCTTATTCTCTGCTTTAACCAGAAAATAAGCTGAGCTCTTCTGCTAAGCTCTTCCTTAGTTGACTGTACCTTCTCCAGCAAATGTATGGAGGACAAGAAAGAAAACAATTTGAGGGAGAATAGGCCTCAAAGTTCCAGTGTGGCATTTCAAAACCTGTTTTATATCCTGTGTTTGTTTTGCAGGGAGTTTCCACAATGGAGAAGAGGGAAGGTGGTAATCATGCCGTTGATCAGAATGCAGGTCAGAACATCATGCCGAGAAGAAATACAGGAAATCTTAACTACTTGGTAATGTTTCTGTAAAAAAGCAGCTGCTATGTCACACAGAATATTGCAATCTTTGATTCAGTTTTGTCCAGAGACAGTGTTAACATCAGACTGGCATATAATGAATATTTCTGAAGTGTTGTCACAATATTGACATGAAGAGATAAAAAGATAAAGAATATTGCATTCAATTTAATCACAGTCCATGATAAAAAATACACAAAGTTTAGGGCAGCTAGAAACTACATGAGGGTAGCTGCTAATTGTATCTTACCAGATGAGCAAAACTCCATAGAAATAATTTGGGATTTTTACACAGGAATATAAAATTTATCTTTGGAGGAATCTTCAAGATAGCAACATTGCACTCAGGAAGTTTTCCACATCACACAAAAAAAGGTCCAGAAAAAAAGTCCTTTAATCCTTTCTTGTGCATATTATTTGGGCTACATGATTCAGTCTATAGCTGAAATTTGACATTTGAAATCTATAACTTATATAATAAGAAGCTGAAATGATGCTTCACATAATGTAATCTTTCCTTCCTTGCAGTGTAGTTATCCTTCTGGAGTTAAAATCTATTTTAAAATCACTGCAGATAATAAAGAATGGGAAATCAGTGCTACAAGTGCCTTGCTCAAGTGCTGACTATGCTGTTTGAAATGTTATGTTTCCAAGGTACCTTGTCTTCAATAGGGCATATGTTTTGTATATGGTTTCACTGCAATACGTTGTAAAAGTCATGATGGCAAATACTGTCATTACTGAAGTTTTTAATCTTGTCTTGAACTCACTTTGTATTTCCTTTCTGTCCCTTCCAGAATGTGGATATGCAGGTTGCCAATCCATCAGAAGCAGCTGCGCTTTTTGATTTACATCAAGCACACCATTTTGGTGAGTTTGAACACTCTTCAGAACAGCACTGCAAGCAGGATCTGTTCCCTGAGTGGCACTTGCCAATGAAGATAGCATCTGTGATCTCATTATTAACATTTATTTACACTTCTATGAGAGATGTCATGTATCCTTTTATAACCAGAAAGGAAAACGTTTTCTATAAAATTCCAATCCTTGTCATAAACAAAGTTTTACCAGTGACTTCAATTACCCTTTTAGCACTAGTGTATTTACCAGGAATATTAGCTGCTGGTTTCCAGCTGTACTTTGGCACCAAGTATAAAAGGTTTCCCCAGTGGCTGGATAGATGGATGTTATCAAGGAAACAATTTGGACTTCTCAGTTTCTTCTTCGCTACATTGCACGCCTGCTATAGCCTGTGCTATCCAATGAGAAGATCATACAGATACAAGCTGCTGAACTGGGCATTCCAGCAGGTACGAGGGGCACGCAAACACCAATCCTTCTGTATTCAGAAAATCCTTGTTTTGATCATTCAAACAAGTCTGGATGGGGGAAAGGCATTTTCATTGCCTTTGTTTGATTTTGAAGTAGACTCCCAGAGAGCACTCTGAAGGGATGAAGCACGACCTAGTTGCCAAAGCATGTAATAGTCAAGAGTCATCAGTACCAGTGTATAGTAAATGAGTAATTTTCTTCATTTTGGATTTTTTTCTGTCTGTAAAATGCACAAAATTGTATCTCACAGGAACATTTAAGTCTTTGTCACATTATTAGTTTAGTTTAGATTAATCTTCTCTGGACTAGTAAAGTCTATCAACAAAAACTGAGCACTGAACACAACATTTTTAGACATCTTTGCAAAGTGAATCAGCTAGCAGCGAAGGAAGACTGAGCTGAATCACAGTACTCTGTATTTGCACAAACTAAATTTGTGAGTACTGATGGCTTACAATTGGACCAATACACACTGCCGTGTTTAAAGATAGAATTTCAATCATGCTTCTGACTCATGGGCAATAATTTACTTGCAAAGCTCTCCAACAACATCTGTGACTAGAGAGTCCCTAATGCTCACCTATCACCTTGAGTACCATAAGTATTGCAGTATTAGGAATATTCCAATATAAGGTATAGACTGCAAATGTATGTTTTTATTGCCCCCAAAGTCTAATCTAGCATTTTATTAAAAGCACAATATGATGATGTCCACAGATTCTTAAGATTTCTGTAAACAATCAAAACTACCTGTTGAAAACTCTGAAATCAGCCTTACTGGTAATCTGACTGTAATGGATTACTAGACATTTCCTTGAGATTCCAATCTTCAAGATGCAGAAATGATCATATTTGGGGCATATTATGCCCTGGTGATCATGAGCAGGATCAAAGTGCTTTTGCAAGTAATTGTAAACAGGAGAAGCTTTGACATCAGTTTATTAAAATCACGAATGTACCAAGTTGTGTTTTTTTAAAAAACAGAGCTAAACAACTACCCTGGCAGGATACTTTCATTAAGAGGGCCTGCTGAATTACTTCCCTGAAGTAGCGCTGTTAATATATTTCCTGTTGTTATAATCTCCCTGATATGGTATTTAGCCATAGGTGGATTTTTTTTTCTTGTCAAAGCCAAGATTTATCCTTGCTGTGAAGGCAGCCTCAGAATCAGGCTCTCTTGGGCCAAGACACTGATGAAGTGTAAATACTTCTCTCTAAAAGCTCTGCAGATACTAGTAAAGACTTTATCATCAGAAGTAAATAACAGTTACATTCAAAGACATTCAAACAAACCAAAATACTGTATTGCTTTGCTTATTTCATTAATATTATGGTGAAAATAGTGAAATTATATTTCACACAGACAGCCAAGTGTGCCAGTCTGTAATTTTTAATATGGTGTTCTTTTGGCAGGTCAAACAAAAAAAAGAAAATGCCTGGATTGAACATGATGTTTGGAGAATGGAGATTTATGTGTCTCTAGGAATTCTGGGACTTGCTTTGCTGGCCCTGTTGGCAATAACATCAATTCCATCTGTCAGTCATTCTTTGACCTGGAGAGAGTTCCACTACATTCAGGTGTGCATGAATGTCATTACTGCATGTCATCAGTCCCATTTGTAGAACTGTGTGTTATCAGCTAAGACCATTAGGAGTTAAAAATATCAAACACAGAGGAGTTACTGAAACCAATCTAAAAGTTCGTTCCGTACTCTTTGTTAATTGGTTTGCGAGAAATATTCTTTACATTTACTCTTTTGTCAGGAGAACAGGCTGTTGTGTTCAGTGTGTAAAATGGGAAGAAAAGACAACCCTATACTACTTTTTTTTTCTCCTCCTGACTTTGTGACCAGCAGCAGTTGTCCGATTGAGACCTTTTCTTAACTCTGGTGCTGAAGATATTTCAGTCATCTTCTAGACCTCTTATCTTTCCTGAATGCCCCTTGTCCTGCTGAATTGGGAGTAGGTGGCATTGAACCAGTCAATGCTGTTCCCATATGACACAGTGTATTCTGAAAGAGACATCTTAGAATAATCAAATCCAACCAGTCTCAAGTTTGCTACAGCTATGCTTGTTTCCTTCACCCAAGCATCTGGTTTGCTCTCGATTCTCTTATGTCATATGTAATTATAATCAGGGGTGGTTCTGCTGACATCACTGTGGTCACACTAGACTTATACAAGTGTTGGATCTGGCCTTCGAACACCAAAACCTGAAAATTCAATAACCTACTAAGTACCTGGCATTTGAAAATTAGATTTATATTTTAAAAGCAGATCTGAAGTATATAATAACCAATTAGTGATTTGATATTCTGCACACTCTATGAAGTCCATCATTTGTAAGATAAGTTTTCTGGTGTACAGAGAATATGGACAAGTCGGGAGGGAGTCTCCAAATGCATGACTGCTTTCAGTATTGAAAGACTATGGTGAAGAAATCCAGAAGAGTAATACTTCTGTGTTGGACTTACTTTATAAAAAAAAAACTTATTACTCAAAAATCAGGTTCTGTACATTCAGCAGTTGGAAAGGCAATGTTTGACTTCACTGATGAGTACAAGACTGTTAAGTGACAAGAAACTCAAAATTACTAGTAAATTTTCTTTACTCCTGAATTTTGTAAACAAGCTAAGCCAAATTTATAACTGAAAGTGAAATGAAACGTGAGTTTCCTGTAGTTGTACAGTGCTTTTGCCATAGTACTAGACTTACTAGAGTTTGTGATTTTGATTTAGCTGAAAACTTTTCTTTGCAAGTAATCAGTTAATCCCTTAATATATCTGCTGTTGAACTCAGAATAATTTATCACAGAACTAACGTAATTTAGTATACAGATGGCATCTGTAAATTGAGATATTCAGGACTGAGCATGTTTCAGGAATAACCTGTAATTCCTTCTATATTTTAGCTAAGTATCATAGCAATGCTTGAAAAATGTGCCTCATCCATTTTCTTTTACAGTGGCATAAAGGGGTACAGTTGGAGTCTTGACTTACAGTTCTTACGTTTTAGTTTAAAGCCAATGGTCTCTTTTCTTTGACTTGAGCATGGTGGTCAAGGCCTGTCCAGATTTCCATATTTGCTATTTAACATAGTACTTTTTTTGCCAAGTTGGGAAAAATAAATATTTTCTTTCTCTTTTCAGAGCAAGATGGGATATTTAGCCCTGCTGCTATGCACTGTTCATGCACTGGTGTTTGCTTGGAATAAGTGGGTTGATGCTAACCAATTCATCTGGTATATGCCACCTTCATTTATGGTTGCAGTTTTTCTTCCTATTGTGGTTCTGCTTTGTAAATGTATACTGCTCCTTCCATGTTTTAGGAAGAGGATAAGAAAGATCAGAAGTGGTTGGGAAGCTAACACACAAGCCAATCAAACCAGCATCACTTCCAGACTGTAGATCAAATATGGACATTTCCTGTCTATGTATGTAAATATACTTAAAGCCATGAAATTCTCACTCATGAGCTCTGTTTTCACATTTGCTATAGATGTTTCTTTTTTACTTTACTTTTTGACTTCAGGAGTTTGAGATACTTGATGCAATTTTGTCATTTTTGAAGACAGAAAATGAAAACATTTATTTTACACTTTAATCTATTCAGTGTTTCGGTATTTGATGATTTCTTTCTTCTGACTCACTGCTTTTAAAATCCAAATGTTTCATTGTCTCAATCCCAATTCTTTTGTAGCAATCATAAATCATTTCTCCAGATGACCACAGAAAGTAAAAAATTATTACACCACAGAGCCCAGGAATGCTTTCTGCTTCGCACAGCCATGTGTGTACCTTCATTAAATCTCAGAATTATAATGAGACAGAAACTAGAGTATTTATCATCTCATTTCCTCTTAGCACCTGCAGCCTGTGTTTCACTCTGCAGAATGGGGACCTTGGCATATGAGCCAGACAGAAACTGTGTATTCCCACCAGGTCTTGAATGTACACAACTGGGCAAGCAGAATTACAGGGATCTTTACAAGGTAAATATCTCCTGAGGCTTGGGCACAGTCTAAAAAAAAGAGGTTTTAGACTGAGATCTCAATCTTATCCAGGACTAGGTGTGTCTCTGTTTACTTGAAACGATAAAACATTTCCCATTTTTTACTCCATGAACACCTTCTTTTGTTTCTGATGCTGGAAATTTTCCATGCTTTTGACCTAAGCCTGCAGCCCTTGACATGTGCTAAACTTTATTTGCCCAAATTATTCCAGTGGGATAACTCCATCGGGTAAATGTGTTTAATTGTTTACTCTAGGGCCAGCACAATTGTGTGACTGGAAGAAAAACACTAAAAATAGACATTTGAATCTTGCCATTGATCTGGTGAGATTCTCATGTAAAATGGTTTCCAAATGCACTTGCTTTTACAGAAATTTTCATAATAACTTTAATAAGCTCATTAAATCCAACTTTCCTTATGTTGCAAAGGTCTGGCTGGATGTTTTAAATAAGTAATTCATTTGTTAGTATCTGTTTTGAAATACATTATTTGGTAGTTAATATTTTCACCCAACATCAGGGACATTTCTGCCAGTCTGCCTGCAGGAGTTGACTAGGACATGGACTGTTGATGCCACCTATTGCTGGAATCATCTGAGTGAGAATTGTAATTGGTAATGGCTCTGGTATTACAACAAACAGGAAAACAACATATGCCTAAAAAAAATATGTAATACATGGTGCTAATGAATCTGTTGTCCCTTTCTGGACTTCTACACTGTGCATAAATAACAGAGAAATTAAATGAGATATTACATTTTGTATTTTCCTGGTTGTTACCGTTCAATTATTGCAACTTAAAAGTTGGCCTTTGTATTTGCACATAATGTAGCACTGTGAATGTAACTGGGGGCATGGTGGCCTGTATAATATATATTGAAATCTGTGCCATTATGTTTCAAACCAGTAATGCATGGCAGAGGCCAAAACCCTACAATACAGGAAGCTGGACTGCAATGTTAATCTAAGCAGTGTCTAACAGAGCAGGAAAAGTATGGCTCTCAATGCATTTGCATTTATATTTCTATGAATGAAATAAATCTTTTATAAGTCATAAGCTTTGTGTACTTGTTACAGAAGGTGGTGCAAGATAGCATAACTTCATTCATTTCAACCAGTTAATAGGAGTTGAATTCCTAACATAAATTACAGGGGCAAACCAATTCCAAGATCATCACATACTATCCAAACTGACCTTTTACGCTCATCATTCAGCTGGGGACATTAAGCACACTTCAGACTTTTCTCTCTAGCATTGCCCAGAGGCAAACCCAGAAGTGTCTACTACCAGCTGAAATTTGCATACAGTCTACAAAAGCTGTTCCAAAAATCACACATGACGTCCAGACATTCAAGTGCGTTTTTCCCCACTGATTGTTTCAAGTAGGACCCAGGTTTTCTGTGTCACATCTAGCCATTTCTCTAGAAGCTACCACTGAATGCTTATAGCCAGAATTTGAGACTTTGTAATGACTCTCTTCCCTGCTTTTTAAGTCTTTAGTAAACTACATCTTAGTGACTCACTTCCCAGTCTGCAGGCTGCCCAGGGAAGTGGTTGACTTACTATCCATGGAGTATTTAAAAGACATGTAGATGTGGTGCTTAGGGACATGTTTTAGTGGTAGGCTTGGCAGTGTTAGATTTATGGTTGGACTCAACATAAATGATTCTATGATTTGCTTTTAAAGCATTCAGATACAACAGTGAGGGAGGAGGGGCATGTAAGGTCTATATAGGGCTAAGAAGAAAATGCCATTGACAGTATTTAATTTCTCCCTTTGTAGCAGATGTGATTTAGTCCAACACTAATGAAACTAAGTTCATATATACCTTTTAATTTATGTTTATTAACCTATTTCAAAATTCAGTATATTAATAGACCTATATCCTATTATAATACATTAATTGAATATGTGTGCACATTTTAGGCACTTATTTGTGTAACACTAATTAGTTTTATAAAACTGTGCATCATTAAATGCTTCAATGTATGCTGTGTTTGCTGTTGTGTCATATACATCCAGGGTAAAATGGTCAAGTCAAGGGAAACCATTCTCTCCATGCTGGTGAACACCCTGGAGCCTCCAAAGGAAAGAAAGCAAAGATGTTAAAAGCAAAATGGACACTTACATAGTGTAATGAAATTACATTTTTCCTGACAAAACCTTTAACTGCCTATATATTCTAGCAATCAGAGGAGATTTGTGAGAAGGAAGAAAAGGCTTTGGAGGGAGACCCAAGATGCCTGGAAATACTGATCAAAGACCAAGAAAAGTTTAGGAATAGCAAGGGCATTGAGGAAAGGCATGTGTGGGCATACTTTTGGGTAAAAATCCATCATTCTAGTGGCAGTGGCTTTAAAATACCTCTACAAGGCCTGCAAAGTACTTTTTTCTGTTGTTACATATCTCCAATGTATTTGAGAGACACAGAATTGAAACTCTGGAGATACAAATTGTTAAAGGGGCCTGAGGAATTTTATGCCAAATTAATTTGGAGAGGTCATATCCAGAATACTCTTCCCAAGAGGTCATAGCAACAATCATTGCTCAGGAAGCTAGAGCCAGGGCTGTGTTGGCTTTTGTGGAATGCAAATTCCTGTTGACAGCAGCATTTACTGTAAGCAATCCCTCCCTCTGGCCACTCTTCTCTCAGTTTTGCAAGTCTTTAAAGATGGGAAGTTCATCAGAGTAGGGCGTTGGATCCAGTTGAAAAGTAATGCAGAGAGAAGAATGATTCAACCAGATCCATTAGTGGGTCTGATTCACCTGACAGCGATGCACATATGTCAGTAGGAAGGACAGGAACAGGAATGGTGTAAACAGGCTGCTTAACTTAAACCAGCCCTAAATGCAAGGTTCCAAGTGCTCCTAAAAGTTAAAACTTACATTATTTCATCCTATTTCAGTAGCAAGATTATTCCCTTGCTTCACTTATTTGTCATGTTCTTAGTTTTCCATGAATCAGCGGGCAAAAATGTGTTCTAGAAATTGTCACCAAAACCCATAATAAACTGACTGGCCTCTACGTGACTGTGGGCTGTGTGGTTTCATGGGTAGAGATGATGATCTCACATCTCCTCTTTTCTCCTACATCCATAGTTTCTAGTACTGTCCCTTGAGAACACAAAATGTTTTATGTTGCCAAAAAAACATTTTTGAAATTCAAACTAATTTCTTTTAAACTGATTTTCTTTAAATGGCATGAAAGGAATAATTCAAAAGAATAAAACAAAACAAAACAACCAATTTTTGAAAACACACTGAATCCACCCCTGAAGAATGTAGTCTGCTGTAGTTGCTGTAAGTGTCTGGCAATGGCTGATCATTGCCACTGATGTTTTTGCAGTAGTGCCGGGATTTCTTGATCCCATGAGCATATTCTGTTGCTGATGGCAAAATTACTTCTTTTTTTATTATTTCTTTTATTAAAACAAGTCTCATTGAATTCAGTTGCATCAGAGTTCAATTTTTGCATCATTTTTTGAACTTTTCTGTAGATTGAATTTAACATTTGAATGGGTGTAGTGAGGCAAATTTATTACGTAGGCATAGACAGTTTTCAGATAGTTTCAATTGAAAATACATAAAACCAATCCATGAACCAAACTCTATAAACATAAAAAAAAACACAGCTACTTTCAATAAAGATGATACAACAGAAGATGAGTTGTTTTGTGGTTTTTTCTTTCTTTTTATGTATATTTCATCTTCATAGCATGAAAGTATATTGCTGAGATAAATATGCTATGTCTTTGACTTGGCTAAAGATGTGTAGTCTCTGTGGGACTTGCAGAATACTACCACTGCTACTGCTAGAAGTATTTGGTCCTTAAATTTCATCTTTTTGGGCTCACTATTAAAAAAGAAGCGAGGGAAATGTGGGGGTTTTTGAACTGGATGATCAAATTTGTAGTTTGCAGTCATCTGCAGTCTTTATATACATGCTTACACTTTATCGTTGAATGTACTCTACTGAAAAATAATTTTCACATGAATATCTCCATTTCTTGGAATGCTGAGAAATATCTTACTGCTGGACTTAAAGGAATGGCCATATAACCCACCTCTAATTATTTCTCTGCTTTATTTTTTCAGTCCTGTGACTCATATATAAAACTGAATGGCATATCTCTCTTGCCTGTATCTGTGCATGTACCAGAAAAACTTCTGAACAGTGCATCTCATTCATTCAGAAATATTCTACGTATCTAACAGGAAATCCTTAAAAAGAAAACAAACAAGAAGCTGGAACTGGAAAAAAACAAGCCACTTTCAGAGCTCCTCAAGTATCTCTGCAACTTTAGTTTAGAAATCTAACAATTGTTAGATGTTGCCCATAATTAAAATAATGACGGCTTTCCCCCTTCTAATTTGCAATAGATTTTGTACATTCACAAGGATATGAACATCTTAAATTATTTATTCTCTGATAATTCATGAGGGACCAAAGGGTATTCTAGGGCTGTGAAGCTATGCAGAGAGGCATCAACATGGAATCAGAAGGAACGGGACAATTGCAGATCTGTGAAAAACAGGAAAGGAGACGTGGCAAGCACTCAGATTTTCTTATGAGAGGAAAGAGTATAGGAGTCCAATGGATGTTACAGGGTAAAAATAAGTAGGTGGAGGATGCTGAATGAGATGAATGAACATCATCAAGTTCGTAGGGAATAGAAATCCTTAGTAAGGGAGATGGGCAAAATGGAGGACAACTGAATGACTGGTGGGAGAGTCTGAAAACATTGAAGTGAATCCTTGAAACGGGATGGGAGGATTGGTTATCCACATGGAGCTGGGGAATGGAACGGATAAATACAGAGAGCCCAGGTATATGTAGAGTTTGACCTGCAGAACCTATTCAGTTGCAAACATTTCTCCAACCTTGAAATGCTATTTGAGGCATTTCTAGGGAAATCCATTCAAAATCCACTGGTCTAGATGAACACCAGCAAGGTTATAAGTGGTTCAGTGACACACTGTTTCTGAAGACTGGGGAACAAGTCATAGATCTTGTTCCACTTTTCATAATAATCTATATATAAACTGAGTTATTTTCAAATATGAGCAGATGTTGCTGTTTTATTTCCTGGTAAAGTGTACATCGTGCTGAATGAAGGAAAACTTTTATGTAAGACACGATGAAACTAAACCACTCTTATATGTGACTTATGCAAAATAAGGAACCAACTGAAACCAGATTTAGATGGTGCATTACATTATATTCAGAAAATCCCTAGGAACTTTGGTTTTATCCTTGCACTGATATCACTATTCTACTTCAAATGTTAAATCGTCACCATTTAGTTCTTGCAGAGACAAAATTCCCAGTGAAACCAATGGGACTTTTACTTAGCTATTCAGAGCAACATTTGTCCCCTACAGTCACAGAAATACTTCATGTCTTCACTGTCTTTGATGCAATTACCAATAACTTGTTCACCTCCTCCAGTGTTTAGGATGGACTCTATCCTACCATAGACCTTCCATCAAGGCAGCCTTATCAAGAGAACAGCAATTAAATTTGTTACCATTCTTTATTATCAGCCTGGCCTGAAGCACTCCAGCTGGGGGTTTTGTTCCTGGTGGTGAATACCCTTTTGTGGGTAAAACACATAAACTCTTTTGCATACATCTGCTATTAATAACAACTGCTGTTGTTATTGTGCGTTTCTTATTCCATTGCTTTGCTCTTAGTAAATTGCTATTTCAGTCCATAGTCTATGCTTTTTTGTCTCTCCCTTACCAGAAGGAGCAGGGGAAAGGGAGTGGCGTGTTTGGAATGCAGTTCCCTACTGGTGTCAAAACCACCACAACCTCCCTGGAAACTGTTCCACATAATTGAGTTCTTACACCTTTCTGACACCAAGGTGCTAAAAAAGTAAGGGAAAATTGGTGGTGGGGAATGCCAATGGTGAGGAAGAGAAAATGAAGTACACAGGGTAAGTAGGAATGAGATACACTTTGCTATTAGAATGAGGTGAGGGTGAGTGAATTAAGCAGGGGAAAACTGTGAGCCTACAGAAAGTCTAGGAGATGGAAGGGCGGGTATAATTTAATTATAATTTAATGCCTCCTTCCCTCTGTTTTCACATTCTAGTCCAGCCTTATCCTCCTTGATGCCTCCCTTTCCTCACCTTTGATCCTTTCCCTAAACATCCCACAGTAAGCCTTGCAGATTCTTACAATCCCCCTAAAATAGCCAATAATAATTTTCAGACAGTTCTTCTTCCCTTGCATACCATATCAAGTCCCACATCTCTTTAGAAAAATGCCTGTTCAGTTCACATTACATTCAGGGGAAAACAGTTTCTTCCTTTGATGACCCTGGTGGGTTTCACCCCAGTGACAATGAACTGGTCATTCCCCTTGGACGGTTTTGGTAGTAGACAATTTGGCTTCACTTTCATTGATCAGCTTGCTGGGGTTCCTTTGCCTGTTACTGCTCCTCTGACCCTCGCTGGGTCTTCGGTTTTGCCACAATTAGCCTTTGATAATTTAACCCAGCAATACAGAGAAGTGCTTCTCACATGAGCAGAGTGTGGAGCAGCTGCATTACAGGAAGAGACTAAAAAGGTGGGAGCTCTTCAAATGAGAGGGGAGAAGGTGGAAGAGGATTAAATCAAGATTTAAGAAATATTGAAGACAGTGGCCAAGATAAGCATAGAACTATTTTTCACCCAATCTACCTTACCAGGAATAGAGGGGATTCAATAGAAATAGTAGGAGATCAGTTTAGAACTGATTAAGAATGTGCATCTTTCTGCAGTGAACAAATTCTGGACCTTGCTGCCACAGAGGGCTGTGGAGGCAAACAGAATCAGCAGGTTCAAAATGAGGTTAGACAAATCCAGAAACAACAGCCCCTAAAGCAACACCAAAAGGGCTTTGTAGGTATGTACACTATGACATCACTAGGGTAAATAGGGATTTGGGAGGAGAGTACAAAATACAGTGCCCAAGATTGCACACTCTCCTTAAACAGCATTTTGTTTTGCTGCTCTTGAACATGTATTAGTAGGTTAGATAGGCTATTGGTCTGACCAAGTATGATTTCTTATGTTCCCTTACATCAAGAGTAAATCACTCAGACTAATACATTCCTCTAAGTTTCATGGCTGGAAAACAAGTATGTTAGGAATGACAACTTAAATTCTAAAGAAAAAGCTATTGCCTTGATAGTGAAAAACTGCTTAACTCAGGATCTGTAGCAACTCGTTGGTCTCAGTTCATATTTGTGGAATTAACTACATAATTCTTTCCAGGACTGGGAACTCAATTAGTATTCCATTGCTCTATAAACATACAGATTTTCCTTTTACAGTGCTAAATTGCTATTAAATTATAGTTTCATTTTTGTTTGTCAGGGAATATTTTATATATACACAGCCAGCATGATCCCATTCAGTGAAACAAAATGTTCAGAATCAATTAATTGAAGACCTAATCTATGACAAGGTACATGTAATAATGAGATTACAAATATTTTACATGTTAAATATTTTTACGTTTTCACCACCGTGATGATACATACTACACAGTGTAGTACCTGCACCAGTACAGGCTGGGGGCTGACTTGTTGGAAAGCATTTCTGAGGAGAAGGACCTCAGGGTCCTGGTGGATAACAAGCTGTACATGAGCCAGCAGTGCCCTTGTGGCTTTGCAGGCCAGGGGTATCCTGGGGTGCATTAGGAAGAGCATTGCCAGCAGGTTGAAGGAGGTGATCCTGCCCCTCTACTCAGCCCTGGTGAGGCCACATCTGGAGTGCTGTGTCCAGTTTTGGGCTCACCAGTACAAGAGAGACCTGGAGGTCCTGGAGTGGGTCCAGCAGAGGAGAACAAAGATGATTAAGGGACAGAAGCATCTTTCTTACAAGGAAAGGCTGAGTGAGCTGGGCCTGTTCAGCCTTGAAAAGAGACAGCTGAGAGGGGACCTTATCCATGTCTGTCACTATCTGAAGGGAGGGGGCCCGGAGGATGGACCAGGCTCTTCTTGGTGGTTCCAGGCAATAGGACAAGAAACCGATGCACAGGAAATGGCACCTAAATATGAGGAAGAACTTTTTTACTGTGCAGGTGACCATGCTCTGGAACAGATTGTCCAGAGAGGTTGTGAAGTCTCCCTCACTGGAGATATTCAAGAACCATCTGGACACAATCCTGTGCCATGTGCTCTAGGATAACCCTGCATGAGTAGGGTGGTTGGACCAAATAACCCACTGTTATCCCTTCCAACCTGAAACATCTGTGATCTTGATTTTCACTTCTCCTGCTCTCATGAAAAACCTGTGGTCTCCAACTTTGTGAAAGAAACTTGAAATCAAGGAGCTAAAAAAGTAAAACACAGTAGTCTTAGGCTGTCAAATGGTGGTCAAGCCACAATCCAGCCCATGCTTCCCTCAGCAACCTAAGTATTCAGGCAATTATTATTGTCTTTTGAGTAAGTTTTTCAGTTTTGCAATATCCATGCTTCACTAGGAAGGAGGTATGTCTGTTCTTGGTTAGGAAGTCAACTGACTGAAAACTTTGGTCTGGATGCAATTGTTTGCATTATAAACATAATCTATTTTTCCCCTGACTTTGGGTCCAACGATTACTGCAGGCATAAGATCACTTTTAGAACCTACTGTCTCACTTCGTAGATACCTTTTAAGACAAGCAGCCACAAATCAAGAAAAAGATTTTTGACCTTCTGTTACTTACACCACAAAGCAAATGTTGTTTCAAGAAGTAGAAAGGTCACACATGACTTTGTTCTCCACATGAAACCAAGAACAAAGGTCCTGAAACCCCTCAACTGGTCATCACAATAGCTATGGAAAATCATAGTCAGAGAAATCTAGGAAAGGTTTCCTTCCTTCCTTCAGCTTATTTCTGGTGAATCAAATTAATCTGATATATCATAAAATCAGAAACAATCCTCACTGTTTTTCTACTCGGGTTGCTTTAGAAATAGATGTGTAAGCCTGGATTTTTTTTTTTTTTTTTGGTGGAGGGAGAAGAGGGGGTAGAGTAGTCCTCTACTTTGGGTGAATCACCCTTGATTCGTAATTTTTCTTGGGAAGAAAGAGATACCTTGTCTTGTTTCACATGACTTGCCAGTATTTCTCAACTATAGCTTATTAAATGTGTTCTAGAAAGCCATTTCTTGCCTTTCCTTCATTCTTTCTCTTTTTTCTCTCTTTTTTCCCTTTTCTTTACTACTTTTTTCTCTTCACTCTTCTCCTCTCTTTCTCAAAAGAACAGCTAAATGGTTTTAGTTTTTTCAGTTTGTGCTTCTATCCTTGCTTTTGACTACTGAAATTCAGATCCTACAGGGTCTGAGAGAAGTAGTGATACCTGGACAGTTAGTGAAAAGGGGACATCACAAACTGATGAAATCCAACGAGTGAAGGAAGTGAAGAGACTTTAGCTGAGGTGTTTACCATTCATTTTTGTTCTTCGTTTAATTAGTTCTAAGGTGGTGGTATTTTTAATAGTATATTTATTTCAACAAAAACCCCCCTTTATTCAAGTAAACAATGACATATCTCTCAGATCCGTTTTGTCCTTACAAAGAATGAGTAAGAGGTGTAAGTTTTCTTTTTAGAGTAATTGCAGGCTGCCATAAGAAAAAATTAGTTGGTCTAAATGTTCCTGGCTGGGAAACACTGTATTTTTCTGCTAGGTTATAAAATTAGCTGTGTTGAGTGTAGTACGCCAAAAAATATTGTATTTGGGTTTGTTGCCCTGATAGGAAGCAAAATTTTATGTGTTTGTTTTCACTCTCTTGCCACAAGGAAATCCTCAGGGCTTTGCTTTCCCATTGCCAAGAGGAAGAACCAGAATATCTGTTCCATTTGGCATTTGGAAAATCCTTTGTTATGTTATATCCCTTAAAGGAAGAAATAATAATGCTGCCCTGGACTTTGCTAAAAAAGAAAAACACCTGCTAAGAGAAAATAATCTCCTATTTTAACAGATTGTTTAAGGTAGTCATTTAACAGGGTAGCTGGGTATCTATGCTGACCATAGATCTTTGCACATAATTTGAGAGAACTGTAACTATCCAATTTCATTCTCTCGCTAAAGAGACATGGTCCAATTTTGCTGAAAGCTTAAGTATATAAAAGGTATTTATACACCCTTGTTCTCATGCTAATGTCCATGCAAAACAGGAGCCTCTATGCTTTTCCTGTTTGAACAGATCAGTTACATAGCAATGGAAGGGAGACTGTGGTTGTTTTAGTCCCAATTTCAAACAAGAATTTTCAAACTGCAAAACCTCAAAAAGGTAGAAGGAAAACATAAGAACAAGTTAAATCCATCAAACTGCCTTGATTTTAATTTTTAAATGTACTAGATACCAAGTTAGTGTGTCTGTTCAACAGCCTGGTAAATGATCACGTCTCAAAAGCTCTCTCATTTACCCCATGTGCCAAAGGCTGAAGTCAAGTAGCTTTGCACACAGCAAGAGGAGAAACAACTGGAGAAGAAATGAACAATGTAGGTGAGAAATGACACTGAATGATATCCACAGGGCTGTGGGTTAGGAATGAAGGACCAGGGTCAGAGCTGGCACACCCTACATAGTGCAGGCTGGAGGACAGAACCTGTGACGCTTTCCCATGAAAACGTAGCTAGACAGCACTCGCAGGCCAAACAGCTGCTCAAGAAACAGGTAACAAATCACGGATCGTTAATCATATACCTGCGTAAGAACAAAGCTCCCTCCTTGTTAAAAAAATCAACACAGATCAAATGCATCCATAATCTCCTAAAGGTCAGTGTCTTCTGTTCAAGACTTTAAGCTGCAATAATAATGTAAAAAAAAATCCCACAGGAAAGCAATGACAAACATTCCAATTTATTTAAGCCTTCTTATTAAGGCTTTAATTCAAATAAATTAAGAATTATAAGACTTTGACTGCTCTGATTTTGTGTGATACATTATCATTTTGAGGCGCATGACTCAAATGCCCATTTTCATGTAAATACTTTTCTGATAACAGGAGTCACATAAAGTATCATATAAAGAGAATCAGCCAAAAATAATGCAGGAAAGAACATTCTGCTTTTTTCTTTTGATACATTAGTTGATTGGACTAAAATTTTTAAGCTCATACAATTGTAGCTGTAGTGGCTACCAAAAAATACGCCTGGGCTAACAATTTTTGAATCAATAGCAAAGCAGAATATTAGAACAAGAAAATGAAGAGCTGAAATGCTGGTTCTCACAATGGAAAGCACCAATTCAGTAGCACCAATTAAATTTGAGTAGTCTGTCAATAGATTTGCCATTTTGTTTTATTCTGTGGAGTATCAACTCAGTCCTCAGCGTCTGGGAGCTGAAAATGCAGTTTGGAAAATCAAGCTATACAATTTCCATGCACCTGTTTACCAAATTAAAAGATAGTTTAAAAAATGTATGTTTTCAACTCAAGAAAATTACTTATTTAATAATCAGGGAGGGGAATGAATGGCTTTTGAACTACAATAGAAAAGTGTCACAGTCATCTTTTCAAATTCTATAGCATGGTTATCATGATTATATATGGAAACAAATGTTTGAATTAATTGCATGGTTCATTTTGCTTAAGTCCTCGGTTAATGCACTATAGAAACAAGTCAGCATGCACACACAAAGCATGAAAACTGTTACCTTCAGTGTTTCAGTGTCATCATATGGCTTCTTTTTAATCACCTGTGCATTCGTCAGTTTTTGCTGCAACATGAGAGACTCATTTTCACGTGGGTTGGTTAGTATGAAATGCATTAAAAACAAAGGATTGAGGGTTATACCTTGTTACATATACAGCATACCTTAATGAAAGGTAGAATTTATTAGGTAAGTCAAAAGATGTTGAAGTCAGAAGCTATGCTTTTCAGGGAAAAGCTCCATTTGTCTTCAACTAGAAATTTCCATATCAAACAACATGGAATTCAGATCTTGGGGTTCAGCTTTGCTTTTATGCGGCTGAACCATGTGTTTCTTATTTTGTCTAACACTGAAATTAAAGCACAACTCCTACCTGTGCACATAGCAAACATGGGGAGTGACCTCCCCACTACCAACACCTGGGAAGCTGTTCAGGGCTGCAGGGACACCCAACACCTCCTCAGAATTAATCTTTTATGGCAAGGGTGGTGAAATGCAGGAATAGGTTGCCCAGAGAAGTGGTGGATGCCTCATCATTGCCTCATTCAGTCAGGCTGGATGGAGCTCTGAACAACCAGATCTAATGGAAGATGTTCATGCTCATTGCAAGGGTGTTGGACTCTATGACCTTTAAGGGCGCCTTCCAACCCTGCCATTCTGTGACATACAATTCCTCACCCACAGCCTTGCAACTGGCACTGGTTGCAGCAGCACCCTTCTGCCAAGAGAGCATAAGGAAAGGCAGCTGGTGGCAGGTTCCTGCTGAAGAATGGCCTGGGCCAGGGCCGCCAAGGCAGGGCAGGGCCTGGCAGGTGTATTTTGCCCTCCAGACCATGAGCTCATCTGGGGACCGGCCAGTTGCTCACAGCTGCTCCTGTGTCAGCAGCACCCCGGGTCCAGCTCTGCCTGTGCTGGGAGTGTTACGCAGGCCAGAGGGGCTGGGGCTGGAGCATAGTGACAGTGGCCAAAGCTGAGGGCACCGCAGGGCCATCCACACCCCTCCTTCCCCACAGTGCCCCCCCGTGTTGTCACAGAATCACAGAAACATAGAATTGTTAAGGTTAGAAGGGACCTCTGGAGGTTATCTAACCAAGCCCTGCTCAGGCAGGGTAACATGGAGCAGGTTACACAGGAAAGCATCCAGGTGGGTTTTGAATGTCTCCAGAGGGAGACTCCACAACCTCCCTGGGTGGCCAGTTCCAGTGCTCTGCCATCCTCAATGTAAAGTAGTTTCCCCTCATGTTGAGGTGGAACTTCTTGTGTTTTGGTTTATGCCAATTGCTCCTCGTCCTGTTCCTGGGCACCATTGAAAAGAGCCTGGCACCACCCTCTTGACACCTGCCTTTGAGATATTTATATGCACTGACGAGGTTCCCTCTCAGTCTTGTCTTCCTCAGACTAAACGGGCCTAGCTTCACAGTCTCTCCTCGTAAGAGAGATGCTCCAGATCCCTCATCATCTTTGTTGCCCCCCCGGACCCCCTCCAGTAGTTTTTCTTGCACTGATGAGCCCAAAACGAACACAGAAATCTAGATGTGGCCTCACCAGGGCCGAATAGCAGAGGAAGATCACCTACTGGCCACACTCTTCCCGATGCACCCCAAGATACCTCTGGCCCCCCTGACCGCAAGGACACGCTGCCGGCTCACGGCCAACTCGTCACCCACCAAGGTTCCCACGCCCTCCGGAGCCGCCCGGCCGCGGTGGCGGCGGTGGCGGAGCGGCCGCAAGGGGCGGGCCGCAGCTGCAGGAGAGGCGCCGCCTCCGCGCCCGCCCGGCACTGCGGGCCCCGAGTGCGAGGAGGAGCAGCGGCGGCGCGGTGCTCCTGGCAGGCGGCCGGAGGTGAGCGGCGCCGGGGCCGGGG
>VZTE01000768.1:53348-69545 GCA_013397775.1 Eulacestoma nigropectus
GCCGGCTCTGCCCGGCGGGCGGTGAGGCCGCGGCTCCTGTCACGGGCGGTGTTCTCGTTGCAGCTGGAGATGCCGGCCCGGACCAGGGCCCCGCCGAGCTGCTCCGGGCTGGATCTCCGCACCGCGCTGCTGCCCGCCAGCCCGCCCAGGGGGCACCGGCCCGCGCCCGGCCTCCCGCCAGCGCCGCGCCTCAGCCCGCGCCCCGTAAGTGCCCGCCCGAGCCGGGGGTCACAAATACAGTGGCCCGGCTTGCGTTGGTTCGGTTTTCTCCTCCAGTAGTTATTTTTCCAGGAGCAGTTTTTCACGTGTGTCACCATCTGGCTGACATAGCTCTGTGGTGTTCTCTTAGCTAATTTAAGAGCATATGTCAAATCTATGTCACTTTTATTACTTTCTATCTCTGAAATCAGGTAGTTTGTAAAAGAAGGTTGGTTTTGTTGAAATCTGTTCCTGAGCAACCCACGTCAGCTGCTTCTTATCATTTGCTTCCCTTTATTTACTAATTGATTGCACAATAACCTGATGAAAAATCTGTCCAGGGGCTGAAGTTAGGCTAACAAGTCTTTGTTTTCCTTAGTCGTCCTTCTCCCTTCTTTTAGCAGTGTGTGCTAGTCTGCCTGTCTTGTAATGTCTGTAGTTCTATAGATGTCACTTCGGTCAGCATTTTAAGCATCAAGGGCTGATTTCATAGGTGTCTGCTGACTTGAAAATCTTTATCTTATCTTTAACTTTATCCTTTACTCTTAACTTACCTTTTTCCACTTTGACCTCACCGTCTGTCTCCCCATAAAAGGAATTTCTTGAAATACCTATTCACAGTTAACTTTCCTGCTAAGGGCTGAAATAAAGAAGACATTTAACAATTCGTTCTACTTTGTAAAAGTTATAACTTGTTCCTTTTCCTCTAAGTTACAAACCTTGCCTTCTGTGTTTTTATTGTATTTATGGAACTTTTACTTGTTGCCATTTATCTTCTTCACTAGTTACAAACTCATTTTTGTACCATCCTTGTTCTGACCTTATCCCTACATGATAGTACTGTCTCTTTATCTTTTTATACTGCTCCTTAGCTATGCACACAAACTTTTTTTTTTTAATTCTTGTGTGATTTTTCAGGTCAGGAAAGCTCTGTAGTTGCAGTTACAACAGTCTTATACACTCTCGCCTCTGAATTGCTACTGTACATTTAATGTAGTCCCTTTCAGTAACTGCTAGCTCTCTGCTCTTGTACGTCTCTTAGATTACTTGTCTAAAAGTCATGTCAGCCTATTCCCTGAGGGTTTTTTATGAAGTCTGTCAGTTTGACTCTGTTACTCACACGGTATTTTCCTTAGAACAGGCAGTGAGAAACTTCGGCCAGCAGGCCAAATTCAGCAATTCCTCATGTACAAGTCCTGTGTGCCCACTCTCCCAAGGATCCTTTGGACTAAAACTGAAAGTGGGCTGCAGCATGGTTAAATGGTACTGGTAGCCCATTTCCTTATGGTGGTTCCCTTTCAATCTCAAAGTTTTGCAGCACCTTCTGGTTACATGACATGAACTGAAATGGCCCCCTGTAGTCACATGGTGAAAGCATACATGTTCTGTCATATCCAGATATGTCTCTTTATCTGATGAAAATACAGCTATTCTCATTACGTTCCTGGGTGCGAACCCATCCTGATACGGGAAATACTGGTAGTTTGGTCACGTGTTAAATATGTTCCAGGTCACATGGTAAGGAAAAAGTCAATGCTTTTTTCAGTGCATGCATAAAAATCTTCATGCTCTGCCTCTGCCAGAAGGATCCACTGTTTGAATCTTTTCTTCAAATACTGGCGTTGTGGTCACTTTCACATACTGCTTTCTGTCTTTAACTTCTGAGTCCAGTTTCAGTGAGTCTGTAACTTCTAGTCAAAGATGAAATGAAAAGTAACCATTCTTCTAGTAGCTTCCTCTAATTTCTGAAACACAAAGCTACTTCTAATTGTGGGAGGTTGTTCACCACACATGCTGTATTACTAGCCAATGGCTGGGTAGTGTCCCCCACTGATGATTATTTACATCATATCAGCTCTTGAATGGTGGCTCAGGAAAACGTTCTGTGTGGTCTGTTGTTGATTGCTCTCAAGACAACAACCTTGTGGTTTCTTTTTGCTCCTTCTTAGCCTGCCTTTCCTCATTGTTTTCTTGATTTTCAGAATTTATTCCTCTTCTACGATTGTATTGGGTTTTCCTGGCAAGACGTTGGTAGCAGGATGGGGAGGAGTGCTGTAGGGGTGGTTTCTGTGGGAAGCTGCAAGACCCTGTGTCTAATGGGGCCAGTGCCAGCTGGGTCTGGGGTGGACCCATGGCTGGCCAGGGCCAAGCCCATCAGCAATGGTGGTAGCACCTCTTGGGTAACATAGGTAAAAAGGAATAAAAAAATTAATTGCAGTTGCAGAAGAGAGGATGAGAATATGTGAGAGAAACAACCTTATGTAGACATCAAGGCTAGTGAAGAAGGAGGAGGAGGTGCCCTAAGCACTGGGTTAGACATTTCCGTGCAGCCTGTGGTGTGGGCCATGGTGAGGCAGCTGTCCCCCTGCAGCCCATGAGGTTCATGGTAGAGCAGAGATCCACCTGCAGCCTGTGGAGGAGCCCCACACTAGTGTAGGTGGATGCCTAAGAGGAGGCTGTGACCCCATGGGCACCCACACTGCAGCAGCCTATTCCCGAAGGACTGCACTCTGTGGAAGGGACCCACACTGGAGCAGTTTGTGAAGAATTATAGCCTGTGGTGATGCCTTGAAGTGGCTGTCTGACAACAGAGGCTAGACAAGAATAAGAGAATAAAAGTGGATATTTGTTTCAAGGGGCTTCAAAGGTACACCTTGGGAGTGTAAAGCCTATGAGGGGCTCCACCTAAGATGGACGCTGGGTCATGGGTTCTTCACACTTTTATAAGTTTGGTGCATTTGTATATCAGGGTTAATTCTCCTATTATAATTTCAGTTAATGATGTAATCATTAATGTAATCAGTTAGTGATGTAATAATGTGTGGAAGGACTCACACTGGAGAAGTGTGTAGAGGACTCTCCTGTGGGAGGAACCTCATGCTGGAATAGGGGAAGGACTTCTCTCCCTGAGGAGAAAGAAGCAGCAGAAACAGCATGTGATGAACTGACCGTGACTTCCATTCCTTGTCTCCCTGCTCTGCAGAGGTGGAGGAGGTAGGGAATAAAGTTAAGCCCACGAAGAAGCTTCATGGGGTGAGGGGAAAGTGGATTTTTAGGATTTGTTTTACTCTTCCTTATCGTGCTCTGATTTTGATTGGTAATAAAGTCAGTTAATTTCCCCAAGCAGAGTCTGGTTTGCCTGTGGTGGTAATTGGTGAGTGATCTCTCCCTGTCCTTGTCTCATCTCATGAGTCTTTTATGGTATTTTCTGTCCTCAGCCCAGCTGAGGAGAGGAATGATAGAGCAGCACCTTTTTGGACACCTGGCCACCAGCCAGGGTCAACCCCCCACAACAATGCCGCACTACTTACGTCATAACTGCGGTTTCATGTGAAGCCTTCCCTCCTGAGGGTTGTTTTGGGTTTTTTTAATGTCTTTGTTACAGCTTTAGTGCAGTTCTGTGACCAAGGATATAGCAGTATTTCCTTTATTTTTCTGTGAGCCTTAGCTTCTGTTCTTCTTCAAAACATCCCTTACTACACTCAATTTGAGTCCTAAAACGATCTTTGCTTTTACTATTGCATGAAGTCCGTCACTTCCTGCCATTAGCTTTTTATGGAAGGCTGTCCCATGTGTTTGTCTCCAGGATTTATCTTACTTGCCTGGATAGAAAATTCTGTTAAGCATATTTGTGACTCCTGGCCTTGAAGCCTTCACCCTTGCATCCACAGTTAATCCTTATACATCCATGGCCAGACCTAGAAGTCTGACCTAGAAATGTCATTAATGATCTCACAAGTAGGTCTTGATAAATTTCCCTTGTTGTTTTTGCCATTGGATCCACATGGGCAGCCCATTTTCCAGGCTGACAGGTGAGTATATCAGATGGATGTTTGTCATGGTGGTAGCCATGACGTTTGTAGCTTTGAGACTTTTGCACCTCTTCATTCATGGCCAGGAGAGGATATCACAATAATAACCTGCATGAACTTTTAATGGAATTCAGCTTCCATGTACTCACTGTCCTCATGCTGATCACAGGCCAGTGCTCTCTCTCTCCATTCTACTATTTTCCAATTTTCTTCACATGTTTCTTCTCATTATTCTATTGACCATTGGTTTCAGGAGTACAAAGTTATCTTGTGGTCCAGTATTCCAGGGCAGTGGACGGTAGGAAATAGGAGAAGATGAAAAAGCTGTTATTTACTTAAGTAACTGTATTATTGAAGTGCTTGAAGTATTTTATGTTTCCTGTTTCTGTTAGTGACACATTGCAAGACAAAATTGATTAGCACATAATTAAGGAGAAAATATAATATGAAACTTAGAACCAAAGATTTTGCTTCCAGAGATGTTAATGGATTTTGAGGTCTCATAAAATTGTATGATGCTGATTTTTCCTTCTGTTGTTTTCTTTTTTCTTTTCTTCTCTTTCCTCTTTTTTTTTTTTGCCAAAGAAATTATTGTAGGTTTGGTGTCGTGGAAGTATGGAGTCAATCTCTATGATGGGGAGTCCCAAGAACCTCAATGAAACTTTTCTACCAAATGTTGCCAATGGCATCAGGGATGCCAGTAAGGTCACAATAGGCATCATTGGAAGTGGAGACTTTGCTAAGTCATTGACAATTAGACTTATCCGATGTGGGTACCATGTGGTTGTAGGAAGCAGAAACCCTAAACATGCTGCTGACTTCTTTCCCCATGTGGTTGATGTCACTCACCATGAAGATGCAGTAGCTAAAACAAACATCATTTTTGTAGCCATACACAGAGAACATTACACCTCTTTGTGGGACCTCAAACATTTACTTGCTGGTAAAATTCTGATTGATGTCAGCAATAATACAAGAGTAGACCAATATCCAGACTCCAATGCAGAGTATTTGGCATCACTTTTTCCCGATTCCCTAATTGTCAAAGGATTCAATGTCATTTCAGCATGGTCACTGCAGTTAGGACCAAAGGATGCCAGCAGACAGGTAAATGTTTTTATTTGTATTTAACTTATTTGTAAGATGAAAATTACAGGAACTGAATGTAGCAGCCAGAATTCATGGGATTTACCCTGCCTAATTTAACATGTCTAAAATGGTGGGCCTTTAGCTTACGTTTTAGTAGCCAATAAAACCTTCAGAGTTTAGTTCATGCCACTGTAAGACAAAATAAGTGGTCCAATTTTTTCCCTGTGTTGCCTGTTTGTCTTTAAAGATTGCAGAGGAAATGTGGCTACTAGCTTAGAGTAGACAACTGACCTTTTGATGACTACAGACAGAGGAGAAGAGTTGGGTCTTAATGTTTTCTGTAGGAAATATGTTCATATGTATCCTTACGCTTTATAGAAGGATAGAGACAGTCTTTCCCAGTGTATGTCAGTTACAGCATTGGGGTGAACTATTGAAAGAGCTGCACAGAAATCTGAGGTCCTGATCCCAGAGCTCAGGAATCAGCTGTTCTAAAAATGCTTGCATTCAATGTAGCAGCAAAGTGATTGAAAGAACTTGTCTAGCTTTTAGAGTGCCCCAAAATCATAAATATGAGTGAACGGAAGGAGGCACATATGTTTCTAAGGGCTCATTCATTGATCCAGGGCTGCTTGGGAGCATCATGTTCAAATTCCTTCCCAGTATGTTCTGCAAATCCATCCTGCATAAAGAAAAGGCACCTTTATGTGTTTCATGTTTTGCTGCAGTGATGTAAAGGATTTAAGCCTGTGCAAGCATCCAGTCCTTCACAGCTTTATGAAATCTGAGAAATACATAAGAAATAACTGATGTAGCATGACTGCTGGAGACTAAATTGAGTTTTCTGGCACTTCAGGGAGATTTAAATGGAATGCAATTAATATGGAATTAGCATAATTTAAAAAATAACCTCACCATACTTCTTTTATTCCTTTTCAGAATAGCACTACACTCTAAATAATTCACTTCAGTCAAAACAGATCGTATTTGCTTCAATGCAGATGATCAGCAAACAGTGTTGGGCAAACTATAGTCCACTGTAAATTTTAAAGGAACCTTGAAGTACTTTGTAGCAGTACATTTCTTTCACTGTGTAATAAACTGGCCTTTAGAACAAGTTCTTACTTGGCTGCTAGTTTTTGTCTTTTCTGTTAAATACTCAAATCTGAATTCTGTGGAAATCTGGGTTGTGAAATTAAGCTAAAATTGTTAACCATGGAGAGATTACAAAGTTCTCTGCTTCGCATTCTGTGTATGCCATAGTTGTTTAAGAGTCATTGTTCAAGATTCCTGTATTTTTGAGAAATTTGGGATTTTCTGAAATGCTTTTAGCTGTTACTTCAAGTTAATCCAGTCCTGCAGACAATTCAGTATGACGGGTTTCAGTGTGCAGATTACCAAAACATCCTCCATTATTAAATCCAAGAAAAAGCCGATTTTGTTTTGATTACTGTGTTGCTAAATCAGTGTACATATTTGCACTTTGGCTAGATATTTATGTGATTTTATTGTCATCTTGGTGATAAAAGCTGGGATAAAGTGTACAGTTTTAGCAGTTGCGTTGTAGTTTTGATTTGGAGGCCCTTAAGGTTTTTGGTGAGTTTTTTTGTTTTATTATTTACCTTTGAATCCCTTTCTCTGACTACAGACAATTCCCTTGGCTTTCCCAACAGGTCTATATATGCAGTAATAATGTTCAGGCTCGCCATCAAGTTATTGAGCTTGCCCGTCAGCTCAGTTTCATTCCTGTTGATCTGGGGGCATTGTCATCTTCAAGGGAGATTGAAAACCTGCCTCTGCGACTGTTCACCTTGTGGAAGGGGCCTGTGGTGATTGCCATTAGCCTGGCAACATTTTTCTTCATCTATTCCTTTGTCAGAGATGTCATCCATCCATACATGAGAAATCAGCAGAGTGACTTTTACAAGATTCCCATTGAGATTGTGAACAAGACTCTGCCAATTGTTGCTATCACTTTGCTTTCTCTAGTGTACTTATCAGGACTTATTGCAGCTGCTTATCAGCTTTACTACGGGACTAAGTATCGGCGATTTCCTCCTTGGCTGGACAACTGGCTTCAGTGTCGAAAGCAGCTTGGGCTGCTCAGTTTTTTCTTTGCAACTGTGCATGTGGTGTACAGCCTCTGCTTGCCTATGAGGAGATCGGAGCGCTACTTGTTCCTCAACATGGCATATCAACAGGTGAGACAGTCTTCAGTTCAATAAGCCAGAAACGCCTTGGCTGTGTGCTTATGGCTCCTGAATACAGTAGATGTGTTTTCTTAATCTGTTCTACTGTTTTTGGCACAGAATGTTATGGGTTATCTTATGCATAGCTGGTGCCAAATAAGGAGACTGAAAGTCTGTGCATTTTGCTCACCTTGTGGGTCAATCTGAAGTTGAGTTGGTGTGGCAGGGGGAATCAAGGACGTATCCTACTGAAATTCCTTATAGCAATATACACAAGAAGAATGTAGGATAGACAGGATAAGAGCAACAGCAGGAAAATTATGAGGTATGTTCCTTTCTATGTATAGTTAACACTAGGGGGAAGTATGTATATCATAAGTGCATTTACAAATATGAAACATATAAGGGTAAATACTATAATCGTGTTTACAGATACTTCTACATTCCAAAAAAAAAAGAAGAAGAAGAAAATGCTGATACTCTGTAACATTTGGACCAGTGTTAAAAATACTTAATTCTTTTAAAATTCTGTGAACATAATCTATTGCAGGCAATAGGAATTGACTCAGTTCCCAGGAGCAATTGATCTTGCATAACCCTGAAACATTCTCCGACAAATCTGTCATCCTCTAGAAGAGGGTCTGATGCTCCTGACTGTCAGTGAGACAGCTTATTGTAACTTTTAAAGTGGCAGAAAAGCGCATTGCCAGAAAAACAGCATTGCCATTCAGCATATAAAATCTATAGAAAAGAGAGATGTGATAGAACAGAAAGAAAAACCAAATACGGAAATAAAATCAAATGGAACAGATTAACAGGGAGTGTCACAAACTCTGAAAGAGCTAGCATTAAAAACTGAACTTAAGAGAAAGACAGGAAGGGCAAAACTATAATAGGCAGCAAGAAACTGTAATTCACACTTAAAATTAGTAATACTAAAGGATTCACTGGTAATTTTACTAAGAAATTATGTTCGTTTTAATGATATTGTAAAACTCTCACTTGCTAATATTTCTAGTGAACCTTTTTCAAGACATGTCATATTGCAATAGTTAACCTGGAAGTGGAAAAAGGAATTTAGTATCTAAGCTTCTTAGTTGTTAAGGTCCTGAATTGTTTCTTTTTTCTGGTAAAGCTCTCTAGCAAGAATCATCTTGGAAAAATCTGATGTCAATAGTGAAAGAGAGAGACAAGCTTGGCCTCAGCATAGAGAGCTGAAGGAAAGTCAGGAAATTATGCTAAACTATTTCTAAATGTAACAAACTAAAAAGAAATTGCAGGTTCATCCAACTTATGTTAGAGAATTTAAGTTTGCAGAGTGAAGAACACAGCTCCTTTTCTACAGTGTCTTAAGAATGTACAGAATTACCTGATTTTATAACAGTATTGTTGTAAATGGTGTAGGATGTTACATTTTCTTTTAGCATTGCATCTAAATTTCCATGTTTAACATATTTTTAATCTAGCAAGAGCCAGTACCAGCAGTAAGGAAATAGCTGTTTTTCTCCAAGGCATGAGGAAACCTCTGAAATATTTGACCCCATTTTATAGTTGTCCTGTGACTGTGAACTTCAAGTCAGCAAAATAACTTATGCTGGTATTTTTAATATTCTTTAAAGTTCTTCCTTTCTGTTCTTTCATCAGGTTCATGCAAATGTTGAAAATTCTTGGAATGAGGAAGAAGTGTGGAGAATTGAAATGTATATCTCCTTCGGAATAATGAGTCTTGGATTGCTTTCTTTGCTGGCAGTAACTTCCATCCCTTCAGTAAACAGTGCCTTAAACTGGAGGGAGTTCAGTTTTATTCAGGTGTGTTACTTTTTTAATAAGGGGGTTTTGGTGTTAACAAGAATTCCTTGATCATGTTCATGATCACGATCACAAACAAAAGGTCATTGCAATGTGACAAGAGCTTTTTTTTCCTCTATCTCTGGTAATTTAATAAAAACAACAATTATTTAGCAAATGTATTACCATGAAGGCACTTTAAGCATTTCATGAGTGTTAGAACAGGACTTTTCATTTTACACTTCTTGATCTTAAATAACCAGCATAGGAAAGACCAAATGATCACTAATCTATTCTTTTTCTGTTCTTAGAATTTCTTGCTAAATTCAAATTAGATAAATTTGGACAAACCTGCTAAATACAGTGATACTAATGAGATACTTGAAGGTAGATGGACACAACTATTAAAATTGAAGACTTAATTGCCCTGCAGGATTTTTATTGCACAACCCTCCAACAGCCGTGGTGCCATTGATGAAGTTTTACTTCCCCTCCACTGTGTGGGAGCTCTCAACTGCATTATTCCCATTTGATGAAAATACCCACTAGTAAAATATGAAGCTTTGCTTATTAAAATCAGAGGCTTTTCAAGGCCCTGGCACACCATCTGCTGCTTTCCTCAGATAAATATCTACAACAGGCAAATCTCACCAGTATAAACAAGTAAGAAATATGGGCTTTAATAAACAGCTCAATGCTTGTTCCTACACATAATTGCCAGTAGTTTTAGGTAGCAGTCAGGTATAAGAAATTTTACTAGGATTCAGTCTGGTGAACATTTCCTAATTGTGTGCAGTTCTGGGTTTTGTTACATTCTGTTTTCTGGCTTTGGCTTTAGTACTGTAGTCTTAGCTCAGTCTTTTCTGATTAACATTTTTTTCAGCTTAGCCATTGTAATAATATTGCCTAATTCTGAGTCCTGTTTACTTCAGAATGTGGGCACTGACTTTAAAGGTCAGGGCTTGGGTTGCGCTTCATAATTTACAGACCTCTTAAAGAGAGTGGTGGGGAACACTTCAATGGCTGTAGTTGTCTGAGGTCTGTCTGTAATGTCTTCCCTTCCCTTATGATTTCCGTTACTGGAAAACTGCAGGTAGACCTACAGAAAAGTTTGCTGAAAAGTTTTTCAAAGTGGAGTTACCCTGACAGAACTGTTAATTCACCGTCTTTTTATTTAGTTTATTTTGTCCCTTCAGAGGGACTAAATACTCAAGTGTATTGTTACAACATCTCTGCCATCTGGAGTTCTCGGTGTGGGGACAATAGTACTGCTGTTGGGTGATATAAACCATTAGTGCAAAAGGGAAAAATACGTATTCGCTTGTGAGTGACATGATGTCTTGATTCCAGTAATAACTTCCAGTCACAAACACAGCATTTGTGTCTTATTTTTCCTTACTCATGTTTCCAAATTTCAGGCTTGTGTGACTGAGTCAAAACCCACACAATCACAATGATATTGCCAATACAACTGCATATTTACTGCAGTTATTTCCACTGTAAATTAAGTCAAAATAGTTCCAAATTTAAATAATTATGAACTTTAATGACCCATCTGTCAGTATTTTGAGGAATTTGTTTGGGAATAAGTTGTTTGGTCTGGATATTTGTTACAGTTCATACTGCATTTTGTGCAGAAGATAACTGGTATTGGTAATTAACTATGATCATTTGCAATTCTTAATCACAAAAGTATTGAACTACTAAAGATTTCATAATGAATATTTACTTTGTCATTAAGTCTCAGGATGTAAGTTATTCTTCCTTTAGTTACTTGTCAAAAAAAGTCTTCTTGCTTTCTTCAATCAGAAAACAGACTTTCAGTGATTGTTTACTAAAGTGAAAGGAGTCTGTATTTCTACATGTTTCATTACACCCAGTATGCAAGCAGAACAGATAAAACATTGTAATACTTACTCTCTTATATTTTTCTTCTTCTGAAGTGCAGTGCAATGAAGGAAAATAGAACTTAAATTTCTCAATCTTCTCTAAGTCAGGCGGACAAACAATGGAACTACTAACCTATCATCCCATTGTTGCTTTTCTTTTCATCTGGGAAAAGCAGTACGTCTCTGCTTTAATGCTGAATCTCAGATGATTTGCCACAACAGTTGGTGAAATTGTTTGACATTTGACAGGTGAAGAATCAGTCAGTCAGCACACTCAGACAGTTTCCCAGCTCAGCACTTCCCATTGAGAACAACAGACTATTTCTTGCTTGTCTTAGTAAATGCAGTTTCATTAAAATAAGGGTCTGGCCCCTTCTAAAGAGTTTTACCACTAGAACATATTAGGAAAATCTGAGTTTATTAACATGTGCAGTATAGACTATCCTTGTTCCAGTAGCATCTCCCTAAGCCCTAAGCAGCATATCCCTAACCTACAGCAGTTCAAACAGACTTCCAACACAGTCTTCGTAATACTCTAAAGAAACACTAGACACATATATGTGTCAATATTTTTGCACAGAAATCATTGGTGTCTTTGATATCTCAAGTTATTTTGGTGATGCCTCCATCTTACCTAGCCTGGTTTCAAACACAGGTGTCAGCAGCCCCATAAATTCCAGCCTGCTTCATCAAGGGAAAAGGGCTTTGAGAGGACAAGCAGTGCAGGCTCCACTCCTTCGCTCATAGTATGAATAAGAATGAAGTGTGATATGAGAAGGTTTAATAGTGCGAAAGAAAATTACTGTGTCAGTCCTAGAAGGAGCTAAGAGACCAGCAGAAAACAGGAATTGCTACAGTACAGAGCTGACCACTGTACAAAACAAAGGTCTGATTACTTCATCATGATTTGGAGAGAAACACTCATAACATCCAGATAGAGGAACCACAGAATGAGACAGTGATGAAGAGTTTTCTCAGTAGGAGATCCTAGATGATTGAGACTTAGTGTGAAGCTTTGCAGGCACCTTGACGTGACCCAGAGTTGAAGTTTACTGAGAAAAGCGGCAGGGAAGAAAGCTGGGGCTGATAAACTAATGCATCAATTTTCTTAAATGCCACTTCAGTATTCTTCTTTTTCTCTTCTAAATATATTTGAATAAGGAGCAAAGGAAGACATGGGCAAGAAATACAAAAGAATTCTTATTTTGTCGGATCAGGCAGAATAAACAGCCTAAACCAACACACTGCAAACAGAAAAAAAGACATTTATTGAAACCAATCCTTGAGTGTTCACATAAAATACAAGGAAGTGGAGAATGTTGTCTGAAAGCTATGCTGCACTAGGTCCTTTGGTCTTGTGAAGAAAGTTAAACTGTAAATATATAATGTAAACATAAATGACTGCTGCTTTTGTTTTCCAGTCTAAGACTTCAAGTCCAAAACCCATCATTTAAAGTGGCAATGGACAGAGCAGACTGATTTTGAAAGCTGAGCTTCATGTTTTTTAGCAAAAAACAACACAAATCTGCCATTTGAGTAGTAGGAAGCTGACCTTTTTGTAGATACTCCTTTTCTCTGCTAGCACAATCCTAAAGTTTTTTGGAGTCAGTGTTACTAAAATATTTCTCATGCATACACTTTGAGGAAAGGCTGCCCTGCCTTGGTTCTCCCACAAGAATAGGATACTTTTTCTCCAGAGTAAAGAAGACTAAGGCCTGAGTATAGCAAGTTTATGGGTAAGATTCCAGTCAGAAGTTACTACAGATAGTTTATAAGTTTAGCAGTATCCTGTTACTGGGAGAATCTGAAGTATATCTGGCATAAATGTAGAATTTAGAAAATGTCTTTCATATCTATAAATTGCTTGGAACTACTTGACCATTGTGAATGTAGAAATTCCTGAAGCAGATTACCCCACAGCACATTTTTGTGTCTAAATATGTACATCTTGCTGGTAACATTTAAGGGGTTTTTCTCTTTTCATCTTTCCTGCTCCTCTAACTTTTGTTGGTTCCTTTCTCAAACAATGCCAGTTTGTCCAGTTTATCAGTGGCCTTGGCTGAGAATCTCCCGTATTGGCTAAAAGCTGACTTTGATCATGAAGGAAAAGAAACAAAACAGGGAGGACTTAGAGAAAAACTAAAAGATTTGGGAGTCCATAGGAAATGTGCTAATCTATTACTCAGCTTTCAGGAAACACAGTATTATGGAAGATAAGGAAGCAAAGCAACCAAAGATATTCTTCCACTTTTCCCGGCAGCCGTTCTAAAGCCCAGGCAGAGGGTTCCCAAGAATTACAACTGATACTGCTGCACTGTTCAATGTGAATTTACCAGTGAAGAATTAGTATTGCTTCTTGCTGCTTTCAGATGTTCTCTGCTCTTAAAGGAATTATCTTCTGGTGCCTGGTAATGGTAATTAAGGGTCCAGTTGAAGAAGACAGCATTAGTAGCTGACAGAAGCTCCTGTAGGAATGTCTTTGTTAGTTTTTCAGATGTGTGGTTGGAATTGTCCAGTACACACTAGCACATGCCATACCAACACTTCAGAGAAGCATATGGCAACTCTTCACAGGGCAAAAAAAAGAGCTTAATAAAAATACATCATATGTTTTTCTTGTCCTTGTGTTGTTAATTTAAAATGTACTGATGTACTTCTTAGTTTCCATTTTGACCATTAGATAGAAAGACATATATAGATGTCTCAAAACTACAGCTTGCAAATGGAATTAAAATAAGCACTAAAATAAATTGGAAATGACTGTATAATATTTCCATTCTGTTTCTTTTTTCAAGAATTGTTATATTTCCCATCAGTAATCCTGATGAAGAAATGAGGGATATGATTCACTTGTGCCCTTCTCCCTGCTGGCAGTGGTATAACAATGAATTCAGGACAGTCATACCAACAAAAATCTGCAATAACATATTAAACATCAGGTTTGATCGTATTGTTTGCTGTCCAAATTTCTTACCAGAAGTTCCGTTCAGATACCGCATATGCCATTTTCATATCCTCAAGTGTTTGTCTAAATGTTCTGTTTACTATGGGATATTTTGGGAGCAAATTTTTTTTTAAGAAAAAGTATGCAGCATATCTAAAGCTTAACCAAATGGCCCTGAAACCATTAGCAAAAAAGATACATAAATATTGGCAAGTCAAAAACCAGAGTACCAATCCCAAGAAATTAACAGAAGTATTTTCATTTGATACCATTATACCTGTGAATCCTTGCAAATAGTATTAGCTCAGACATTAGTCTTCCCTTAGAAACTGCTTAATGTTGAAGTAGAAGGAATTAATTCTTTCAATACCTATTATAGACCCTTAGGCTGCATTTTTCTTTGCTTGTCTGTTTGCTGGAATTAAACCATACCTTGGTAGCCAGTTACCTTTCTTAATACTTACTCTCTGTTTCAATGATTTTCTACAAATGTTTCCCAGCCATGTTAGTCATTACATCAGTTTTGGCCAGAAAGAGTTCTTCTTCATTGGATCACCACCAAAAGTCAAAGCATAGTAGTCTTCTTTTATCATGGTTTAGGAAAGTTAAGATTGATGCATTGTCAAGTCTGTAAAGCATTACAGCTACAGGGTCCTTAAAAAGGCAGAGTCACAGAACTGGTGAGTGACCCCTATTATCACCACCTTCTGTGGCAAGCTCTAGATTTATGTCCTGTGAGCTCTGTCCTCTGCAGGCTGCTGTGGGAACCTTCTCTTTCACCTTTTATCCAGCACTGCCTGTTTATAGTAAACTGCACCACTGTTTTGTGCTATTATGCCCAAGCCCTGCAGTTCGGATCTTCCCATTAACCAGTCAGCAACAACTGATGGAGAAGGTAGGGGGTTATTTATGCTAACATCAGACAAGTGGATGTAGGCCTTTGTGAGGAAGAAATAAGCTGTGCATCTCAGAGTGATAAAAAGTTTAGGCCCAAATCTCTTCCAACAGAATTGCATTGTTCCATAATAAGGAATCTTGGAAGTGATCTATCCTCATAGTTAAGAAATAGGAAACTTAATTTCCAATCACAATGGATGTTGTTCCAGTAACTACACTGGAATTGTTCCTTATTGGCAGACATATTGTTTGGCTGAAGTTGACTTCCATTACTTAGAATTTGGGCTTTTCAGCTTTGACTAAGGCCTGTAGATGTTAGCAGAGATACTCTGCAAATCAGTGCTTAGTTCGGTCTGTAAATTTCAGAATGTGAATTTAAAACCATATATTGCTATATGAGCAATATATTTAGTGAATAGGTAAGAGATTTTAACTTGATGTCTAATAGAAATATTAAAATAATGCAAATAATGTATTAGAGCTCTCAGATGAAGGACCAAGTGCTATTAAGTAATTTTTTTTTCCTGTTTTCTCTTTCTTCAAAGTCTACGCTTGGATACATTGCTCTGCTTATAAGTACTTTCCATGTACTGATTTACGGATGGAAGAGAGCTTTTGAAGGAGAGTATTACAGATTTTATACACCACCAAATTTTGTTCTTGCCCTTGTTCTGCCTTCCATTGTAATTCTAGGTAAGATCGTGTTACTTTTGCCATGTGTAAGTAGGAAACTGAGGAGAATTCGAAGAGGATGGGAGAAAAGCCATATTACAGAAGAAGTAAGTGGGTCTGTTCCACATCTCTCCCCAGAAAGGATAACTGTAATGTGATGATATTTGTTAACATTGTTGTACATGTTTGGGCTTGGATTTTTTTGTCATAAACTTGAATTTTTAGGAGTTTAGTTAAGTAGGAGTCTTTGTAAAGTCTCTTGCTTCGCATATAGTACAAGCTCTTAACCAAACTATGAGAAGTTTATGACTAGAAGACTACTACTTCTGATAACTACAAAAATATTTTTGTCTTGGATTACAGAGGGCAGATGATTATGAAATAAAATTTTAATGTTCCTTTGCACAGTTATATCACAATAGTATTTTATTAGAACCAGGCTTTTCAGATATTTTTTTGACTTAGAGCATATGTGTCAGAGTGCTGTTTATTAATACCACATTTTCTGGGCAGTATTTCTTCTATTACAACCACATTTCTGGGTTAATGAGTTCAGAATATAAAGTAAATTATTTAGGAAATAACCAAGGTTTGAAACACATTAATTTGTAATGATCACAGAATCACAGAACGGTTTGAGATGGAAGGGACCTTAAAGATCAGTAAGTTCCACCCCTCCTGTCATGGGCTTGACAACTTTCACTAGACCAAGTTGCTCA
>VZTE01000770.1:5491-28814 GCA_013397775.1 Eulacestoma nigropectus
ACGGGACAGGGGTGACCTGGGGGGGGATAACGGGACAGGGGTGTCCTGGGGGGTGGGATAACGGGACAGGTGTGGAATTCCCTCCCCACGCCCCCTCACTCGCTCTCCCACACCCCAGTGCCTGTACCTGGAGGAGCACATCCGCGAGGCTGGCGAGCAGGGGGAGGGGACCCTCAGGGACGCCAAGGCCAAGGTGGCTGGGCTGGAGGAGGCCCTGCAGCGCAGCCGGGAGCACGTGGCTCACCTGGTCCGGGAGTACCAGGAGCTCATGAACATCAAACTGGCCCTGGACGTGGAGATCCTCACCTACAGGAAGCTGATGGAAGGGGAGGAGAGCAGGTGAGCCAGGATTCCTCCACCTCAGGTGGAGAAGGGATGCACCGGACACCTGGGGGGATGGAGACATCATGGAATCACGGAATGCTTTGGGATGGTCCCCCCGGTCCCACCCCCTGCCACAGGCAGCGACACCTTCCACAGGCAGGGACAGCTCCCAAAGCCCAGCTTGCCCAAATCCCAAGTTGAGGCAGGTACTGAAGGCTTGGTCAAAGAAGGAACAAATCCTGGTGGTTCCCAGCAGTTCAGTCCCATTTCTTGCTCCCAAGTTCTCCTCAGACTCCCCAGCCTGAGGTTCCAGACCTTCCCCAGGTGCTTTGCCCAAGGGCTCTGGAAGCCCTTCCTGGTCCAGCCACACCCTTGGTCCTACCACGATCCCAACTCTCCCGGGCCCAATTCCAGCCCTTCCACCCCTCTGGGAGAGCTGAAGCCGTGTCCTCACGCTGTCCTTCCCTTCCCAGCATGGAGCAGCCCATTCCCACTGTCATCAGCGCCGTCCACTCCCGGCCGAAGCCCCGTAAGTGCTCTGATCCCTCCAAGCGGGAAATCGGGGACGATGGAAGGGTTTTAACCTCCCTTCTCTTCGCAGTGTCTGCCAGCACCCTGCGGAACTCGCGGCTGTTTGCCCGGGGCTCGGGGGACGCGGAGCTGAGCAGCGGCAGCATCGGAAGCCCCGGGAGAGCCCGGGACGGGCCGGGGACTCCGGACACCGGGACCCGGCCCAAGCTCAGCTCCGGAGCCCCCGGGGAATGTTCATAGAGAACAGGATGAACACACATCCAAGGCACCTGGGAAGCTCTTCCTCCTGAACTCCTGAGCTCCAGCCCGCACCTGAGGGATGAAGGATGAGGATCCTCTCCAGGCTGTCCCTTGTCTTTCCACCATCCCAGTTCACAGCTCCATTCCCAGTTACAGCAGGAGCCAGCCCAGGACTTTAGGGACTCTCCCATTCCCTTCACCTTCCTCTCCAGGGCTCCTTGCCCAGGGGATTTGCAGTCCCCCCTTGCAATGTGCCTGGCAGGAGGGAAGTTTCCCCACCCCAGTTTTAGCAGCTGCCATCGGTCCCTTTGGTGGTGTTGCCAAACCCTTTCCCTGCTCCGAGGGTGATCCCTGACGGGGCTTCCAAGAAAGGCACCATCCAGGTTTCCACACTGGGGGAGAGAGAGGAAAACCCCAGGGATGGATTTGTCACCTGGACTGACAGATCTGGTGACAGCCTGGGGGACCCTTGGCCAACACAGGGAATCTCCTTGCTTTTGGGGGGCCCCTCATTCCTCCACCAAAGCTAAAATGCCTCAAAACTGATTTCCGTAATCCCTCCCTCTCCCCAGGCTCCGCACAGCAGTTCCAGCTCCCAAAACTGGGATATTGGTTCCTATTTACCTGCACTGGGAAGAGCCCAGGTTGGGTTGAGAGGGCCCTCAAAGCTCACCCCACCCCACCCCGACACCTCCCACTATCCCAGGCTGCTCCAAGCCCCATCCAGCCTGGCCCTGGGCACTGCCAGGGATGGGGCAGCCACAGCTGCTCTGGGAAATCCATTCCAGGGCCTCCCCACCCCCATAGGGAGGAATTTCCTTCCTAAAATCAAATCCAAATCCTCCCTCTTTCAGCCTAAAGCTGGAAAACTCCCGTGCCTTTGTATTTATTGACCTCAGCTTGTACCTGACCCGGCTGCCCCCCTCAGCCAATCCCAGCCCCGACCCCGGTGCTCCAGAGCTCCCGGAGCCAGCCGTGGAAGTACCCCATGGCCACAGGTGGGGGATGCTGTGGCCTCGGCACAGCCATCCCTGCGGCCTCTTCCCAGCCCCACCCAGAATCCCGCAGTATTTTCCTTCCTGGCTCCAGCCACTGCCACGCAGCCCCCCCGAGTTCCCGGATTCTGGGTCCCCATTCCCACATTCCCATAGGATAGGAAGCACAGCTCTGGCTAGTGGAGTTTGGCTGCTACAATAAATTCTCTCACTCTGCTCCATCGTGTCCTTGGTTTTCTCCAGCTTCCCACCCCAGGCACCTGGGGCAGCAGCTCCTCCCCAGCAGAACCCACCCGGGAGCTCTGGCTGAGCTCTGGCAGCCGAATGAGGCTGGAATTGCTTCCCAGGGATCAGCTTGGGCACATCGCCGGGATGGAGGACACGGGGCTGGAGGGGCAGCCACGGTGCGGGATCCAAGGCCTTGGGGACCAGGTTTTGGGACTGAGGGGACCCCACTCAGCACTGCTCAGCCTCCCCTTTCCAAACTCCCCCTGCCCCTCTCCGAAGGGGAATTCCTTCACGCCTCGGCACCCAATTTCCCTGCAGCCCCTCATTCCAGAGATGCCCTTTTGGATTGCTGTGGTTTTTTGCTGCTACTTGACCCCCAGAGGGACTTCCCCGGGAGATCCAAGCCAGACCAGCTTCCCTGAGGTGCTGGAGGACCCAAATTTGGGAGCAGCTTTGCTGTTTGCCACTCACCTGGGAGACACACTGCCCTTCTGGGGTCAGCCTCCCCTTCCCAAACTCCTGCCCCTCTCCAAAGGGGAATTCCTGCACACCTGGGCAGTTCCCTGCAGCCCCTCATTCCAGAGGTGCCTTTTTGGATCACAGATGCTCCCTGTTCCCCTGGGGGATTCCCTGGGAGATCCAAAGCAGGGATCTCAGATCAGGATCAAGGTGCCAGAGGACCCAAATTTGGGAGCAGCTCTCTGGGTCCAGGGCAGGGGATGGGAGACAGAGGATGGGAAGGACATTCCAGACCACAGGAAAGGGTTAACTCCAGTTTCCCAACCTGGCAGGATGGGGGAGGGAGGCTCTGGGCAGCTCCCAGTTGCTCCCAGTTGCACAGGGTTAGTGCAGGGCTGCCTCTGGAGCCAGGAACCTGCAGAGCCCTGGGAAAAGCCCTTCCAGGTGGAGGAACAGAGCGGGGTCTGTGCCCAGAGCTCCTCGTTCCCAGGGCGGGAGCAGAACAGGGCTCGCGTTATCCAGGATGAGGCCGGAGTGGGAGCCAGGGACACCCAAACTGGGGGATCTGGAGGCCAAGGAGGCTCAGAGGGGCTGGGGCTCAGCTGAGACTTTCCCGCTGCTTTTCCTCCCTGACATTGGATTTTGGGGATCTTTTGCTGTTTCTGAGCCTTCACCACCCACGGGACTGGGAGAGACCCCTGAGGCTGCAGCAGGGGATGATAGGGTTGATTTGAGACTTGGGATTCTGGCCGCTTTCCTGGACTCAGGGCCCCGTTCTGGGACACGGGAGGGACAGACCCAGCTCAGCATTCCCCTGTCCCACTGCTCCCAGCCTCGGTTCCCACTCAGCAGTTCCCGGGGGCACCAGGGAATGCGTCCATCCAGCGGAATTCCTGCCCTCCACTGACGGGAGCTGAGCTCTGCCTGGGATGATCCGTGGCTCTGGGACACCCGTCCTGCTCCCTGCACCATCCCTCCCTCATCAGGGCCCAGCCTCTTCCTCGAGGCAAATTCCCGTTGCTGTTCTTATCCCAGAGTCACAACCAGCCCCAATTCCAGCTGTAATTCCCAGGGAACTGCTGCAGGTTCCAGGCAGCACTATCAGCTCAGGACCCCAAAAAAATCCCTATTCCAGCCCTTCAGAAAAGGCCATGGCTGCACCCCGCGTGTTGCCCAGATCAGCACTGTCAATCCAGAATAAAATACATCGGATTTACCTTTTTTTAGGGATAGAATGGGGAAAAAAAAGGAAACAGAGAAAGATACAGTAGTGAGGGGTAGCCCCAGAAAGTGCCAGGATTGTCATGTCCCTGGTTTTGGCTCAAAATGCCACAAAATCCCACCTGGCTGCTTCCTAAAAATTCCTAAGAACTCAAAGGATTCTGAATTTGGGTGGGGGTGGGGGTTGATGGAAAAGCTTGGGTTTTATGGAAAAAGGGATGGTTGTGAGATGGTTAGAGGGTGCTCACCTTCTCAGATCCATGTAAAAAATGGATCAGGGCCTGAGGACCGCTGGAAAAAACAGGGTTAGGGAGGGTAATCAACTAATAAATGGGAATAAATGGGATCATTAACAGCATTCCCCCATTTATGGCTCATTAATGGTGTTTTATGTCCGATTCCAGTGATCCCCTTCAATCAGTCACCCCTGGGGTGCCAGGGCACATTCCCGAGAGAGATTTGGGAGCTGCTGAGGGGCTCTGTGGGATCAAGGGATGTTTATCCCTTTTATCTGCCAGGCCACTCTGGAATCCACGGCAGAACCTCCTCCAGGCGACGCCGTATCAGCTCCAGCCGCTCCCAGGGACGATCCCAGCCCTGCCCGGAGCCTCCCCAGGACCGGACACGTCAGATGTCCTGGAGGTCTTGGACGTGACACATCCCAGGGGCAAATCCCGGGGACGGATCAATGCGGGAGCTGAGGGGATTTCGGGAAGAGGCAGAGGAACAGCCCCGGCTGCACGGGCTGGGGGTGCACAGAGCTGGGGGTGCACAGAGCTGGGGGCCGGGGCACGGAGGGGAGCGGCTCCCGGGGCTCAGAGGGGAGCGGCTCCCGCGGGAGCGGCTCCCGGAGCTCATCCAGGGACCCGCACACCTGGAGCCGCCAGGAACGAGCTCCGGGCTCTCTCTGCCGGGCAGGTGACGCCACTGCAGCACCTCTCCAAACCCCAAACAGTTCCCGGCCTTCAGAGAAAGGGAAACAGCTCCCAAGGAGCGAGGCACGGAGGGGATCCTAAAGGGGATCCTAAAGGGGATCCTGCTGCCCAGAGCAGCTGTGGCTGCCCCATCCCTGGCCAGGCTGGACGGGGCTTGGAGCAGCCTGGGATGGTGGGACCTGTCCCTGCCTATGGCAGAGGGGGTATTGGATGGGCTTTAGGGTCTCTTCCCACCTGAACCATTCCAGGATTCCGTGATCCTAAAGGGTGTTTCTCACCCACCAAGAACTCCCATCCAGGCGGGAATGACTCCTGAGGTCCAGCCTGGCTGTTCCAGTGCACCCAGACTCGCTGGCCCCCATCCTCCAGAGCCCCCCCACACCTGGAGTCACTCTGGGAGGGTGAAACAGGTGAGGAACTCATCCCTCCATCCGATCCCACCTGGACAGGGGATGGATCTGTCACCTTCCCCTCCCCGGGGCCAGTTAACACCAGCCTCTGGCTGGTTGTGCTGCCAATCCCAGTCTGGAATATTCCTGGATCCTTTTTTGTCTCCACTTTTTTATCCTCTAAGGGCTAAATCCTCCAGGAACGCACCCAAAACATCTTTATCAGGAGACAAACTCTTTTCCCATCTGGAATCTCAGCTCTCAGCCCCCTCTGCTCCCCAGGAAACAGCGGCAGGTGGGAGCATTCCTGGTTCTTCTTCCACCTCTCCTTCCTCCCTCAGTAGATTTAGGGATGCACCTCGGTCTGGAAGCAGCCAGGCCTTTTCGCAGTCCTTCCCAGTGCCTGGAGACAACCGGCACCAGCCGAGTTCCTGCTCAGCACCAGAGGGGAGCAGAAATCCCCCCATGTGTGCCATGGGGCGAAATGCGTGGGAAGGGAGATGGAAACATCCTGGGATAGGGAACTGATGGCCTGGAGCTCCCACTCCGGTTCCAAACCCAGCTTAATCCGCCCGTCCCAGTTCTCCCACAGCTGCTCCCCCAGTTCCAGCCAACACCTGGAGTGACTCCAGTGGAACAGAAGGAGGAACATGGATGCTCCAGGCCTGGAACAACCATTTCCAGGGATGGAAGTGGCTCTCCCCAAGAAATCGGCCATTGGCAAAAGGAATCCCCCACTTCGGGGAAAAGACAAGGGCTGGATTTCCCTTTCCTGCACCATCCCAGCCCAAACCGTGCCTCAGTTTCCCGGCTCTTTTCACCTGCAGCCTCAGCCAGGATGGAATTCGGGAGGGACAATTTCGTTTTCCTCATGAAATGCTCCAGGACAGAGCAGGGAAGGGCTCAGCAGGGATTTGTCCCCGTCCCTCTCCCCAGGCTCGAGGAACTCTCCAGCCCCACGCTGGGTGCCCCCATGGCCTGGGGGGGGCCAAACCCCTCCGGGAGCCCCAAATCCCCGGGCCAGCTGCAAACCAAATCCTGGATTGTGTCCAGGGAGGGAGGAGAGAGGGAGCGAGCCCGGCCCCATCGGCCCATGCCGGGGGAGCGGCCGGCGCCGCTCTGTGCCCGTATAAGGCCAGGTTGGGCTCTCCCGGCCCAATCCGGGCAGGAATGGGAACACCTGAGCCCGGCTCCGCCCCGGGAGCTGCGCTTGCCCTGCCCTGCCCTGCCCGAGGCGGGGGGGCCGCGGCTGCAGTCCCTCCCCGCCTGGGACGGAGCGGGAGCTGTGCCCGGTGGGAATTCCGCCCTGGGAGAGGTGGCCCCAGAGGCCCCAAGGTGTCCACGCTGGCTCAGCGTCAGGGCTGGGTGGCACCTTCCCCTCCCCCATTCCTAGCCATTCTCACACGGGAGGTGGAACGGCTCTCCCTGTGTCCTGCGGCCATCCCGGTGGTGGGATTCACCCCCTGAGCCCGGCTGGGGTCGGGATTCCCCTCCCCGGTGTCCCCAGCCCCGCTTTGTCTGGTCTCGGCAGGATCCGGGGGGCTCCGGGACCACCCACGGGAATCCCGGCAGCACCGGGATGTGCCAGCACCGGCTGCTCCCGGCCAGGGGCTCCCAGTCCTGGCACTGGGATTGCTGACCCTGCCTGGGCAGGGGGGTTGAGCCGGGCGATCTCCAGGGGTCCCTTCCAACCCCGCGTGTTCTGGGATCCTGAGACCTCACCTGGGTCCCAGCCCCGAGGTCGGGGCACCCCTCAGTGCCCCCGGGCCCCTGGAAAGGCAGCGCCAAGGTGCCACCGGGCCGGGGGGACACGGGAGGGACCCCGAGGTGCCGGTACAGCCGGGCCCTGTCCCTGTCCCACTCCCCGTCCCAGTCTCTGTCTCTCTGTCCCAGTCCCTGTCCCCGCCTGTGCCGTGGCTCCGCACGGCCCGGCCCAGCCAGCCCCGGGTTTCGGGAGAAACCAGAATTCCCTTGTGCTGCCAGGGCCGGGCCCTGCCCGGAGCGCCGCGGGAGCGGTGCCAGCCCGGCCCCGGGGCTGGGAGTGCCCCTTGTGCCACCCCCGGGCCGGGGACTCGCACTGCTGCTGCTGCTGCTGCCCCGGGCCCGCCCTGCCCCGATTCCTGCCCCGATTCCTGCCCCAGTTCCAGCCAGGGAAGCACGAGCCGCAGCTGAGACCAGGCGGGAATTCGGGGTTTGCCCGAATTTGCAGCCTGGCCTCGGACACCTCCAGGAACCATTTCCAGCTCCCCCCTCTGCACTGAGGGTCGGAGGGGCAGCACTGGCACGGGCTGAGCTCCTGCTCCAGGGCCTTCCCTCCCCGCATACCCAAACCTGCTCCCCTGGGGCTCAGCTGCAGAGAAGGAGGCTCGGGGAGCCCCTCTCCCTCTCACAACTCCCTGACAGGAGGGTAGGGGTCGGGATCTGCTGCCAGGACAAGTAAAAATGGCCTCAGGTTGCATCAGGGAAGATTTAAGGTGGATTTAGGAAAAATTCCTCACTGGAAGGGTTGTAAAGCACTGGAAGGGGCTGCCCAGGGCAGGGCCAGAGTCCCCAAGCCTGAAAGTGTCCAGAAACGTGTGGCTGTGGCACCTGGGGACACGGCCAGGGGTGACCGGGGTGCTGCGGCGTTGATGGTTGGACCTGATGCTCTCTGAGGGCTTTTCCAGCCTCAACAAGTCCATGGTTTGTGGACAGCAGCGACCAGAGGTGGTTCCTGGGGTTTGGAGTGGCGCTCAGCTCATCCTCCTCACTCCCTTCAGGCACTGAACTCCATCCCAGAGCTTCCTCTCCAGGATCAGCTGAGTTCCCCTCTGGACATGGGGATGGCTTGGGCCCGGAATCCTGGAATCATGGAATGGTCTGGGTTGAGGGACCTCAAAGCTCATCCCATTCCAAACCCCTGCCATGGCAGGGACACCTCCCACTGTCCCCGGGTGCTCCCAGCCCCATCCAGCCTGGCCTGGGACACTGCCAGGGATCCAGGGGCAGCCACAGCTTTTCTGGGAAATCCATTCTAGGGCCTCCCCACCCTCACAGGGAGGAATTTCTTCCCAATATCCCATCTATCCCTGCCCCCTGGCAGTGGGAAGCCACTCCCTGTGTCCTGTCACTCCAGGCCTTGTTCCAAGTCCCTCTCCAGCTCTCCTGGAGACCCTTTGGGCACTGGAATGGGCTCCAAGGTGTCTCCAGAGCCTTCCCTTCTCCAGGCTCTGCTCCCTCCCAGCCCCACGGATCTCTCTGATGCACAAATTCCCCAGGAACTCTCCACACCTCAGGGAATCAGGATGCACAGAGGGATCTGGGGGATCTGGGACAGTGTCCTGTGTCCATGGAGGGATCTGGGGGATCTGGGACAGTGTCCTGTGTCCATGGAGGGGTTTGGGGGATCCAGGGCTCTGTGTCCATGGAGGGATCTGGGGGATCCAGGGCTCTGTGTCCATGGAGGGACCCAGCGGGAGCAGAGAAGCCTCAGCTCAGCAGGGAGAGGAGCTCGCAGGGGCTGCTCCTGGCACAGCCCCTGGAACTGCACCAGGAATTCACAGTGGGAACGGGGCTCAGCCGCTCCTGCCAGGGCCTGCCGTGTTTGCGAGGCTCCGGGCACACCCAGAAATTCAGGGCTTCGGAAAAAAGCCCTCAGCACCTGGGCAGGGGAGGGGGAGGGAGAGGAGGAACCACTTCAGCGCTGAGGAATCCCAGTGTGAGTCAGGTTCTGACGCAGGAAGCAAACAGGGCCGGGAATGGGGGAATGGTGGGAAGAGGGTGGGCAGCCCTGGAAGGGATCTGGGGGGGCCAGGCAGCCCCTGTGCCCATCGGAGTTTATGGAATGTTCTCAGCTGCAGCAAAGCTGCTCCAAGCACTTCCCAACACCCACCTTTACCTGCCTCAGAACCAACTCCAAGGGTCCCAAAATCTCCTTTGTCCCAGCTGGTGAAACCCCAGTGCAGCACCAAGAGCTGCCCCCCTGCCCACAGAGAGGAAACTCAGCCTTGAGAAAAGGGGATATAAAACACCTGGAGCTTCATTTCCAACGCTTCCAGAGCTCATCATGGAGCCAAAGGGATCTGTCACTTCTCTGGGCAGGAGAAGGGAGCTAGGGATGGAAGACCCCACCACAGACATAAGATTTGGAGCCTTTGGGGGTTGTGGGGTCTGGAATTGCAAGGAGAGGAGTAAAACAGCCCCAGTTCAGCGCCTCAGTTGTGGATCCACTCCGGATTTACCCCCCTGCCCTCCTCAATGGGTAAATCCAGCATTCCCTCAGCATTCCTGGGGGAATTCACCAGAATTACCCATCTGCACCAGTTCACCCCCAGCATTCCCCGTGGTGACACCAGTTTAAGTCCCAGTTCCTGAAGTGGGGACCTCATGGAATCCCAGCTGCTCTCCTGGTTCAAACCAACAACAGAAAACCCTCAAAAACTGGGACCCCAAACCCAGACTAAACCAGGGGGAACAAATCCAAGTATCTGGATCAGAAGGCACTCCAAAAATCCCAGTTCATTTAGCCTTGGATTTGCCATGGGGAATCTGAAACTCAGGAGCATGAGACGTTTCCCCTCTCTGGAGCTCCAATGGGATCAGCTCTGTCCGAGTTCCCCCAGCGTGTTTTGGGGGGCACGAGTGGAGCCTCTGGATGAAGGGCTGGGCCCCCTCCGTCCCTGCTCCCAGCAGTTCCCGACAGCAGCTCCTGCCTTGGCCCACACCCACGGGACAGGCTCCGACCTGCGCCGGGATTTGGGATCGTCTCTCTCAGACGGATCCGCCCAGGCCCGGCCTTGGCGGGAGCTCTGCACTTACACAACCTGGGAAAAGCTTGGGCAGGATCCAGGGAATCCCACCTGGACCACGGGAGGAGATCCAGGGGTTGGCAGGACTGAACTCCAACACAAACTGCCCGAGTGTTCCCCAGGAACGGGAATTCCCACCTTGAGGGGAGGAAGGAGCAGCTCAGGGCCTTGTGTTTGGCTTTATAAACCAGGCCTCGAGTGGCTCCAGCCCCTGCACTGGATAAAATCCCAGTCCACAACTGGGAATTGCCTCTGGACTGCTCACCCTATTCCTCACCCTGGGAAGGGGCAGCATTCCCACTCCTCCTTCCCAAAGCGGCCGAGCTGTTCCAGCCAGGAAAGCCCCGAGTTCTCCATCAGGCAGAGAACCCCGCAGCTGCTTCCTGTGCTCGGCCATCGCGGAGCTGCAGCGGCACGTGGGAAAGGCAGGGTCAGCACGGACACACTCGGGGTGCTCCCCAGTCCCCCAGAATCCTGCTGCCCATCCCAAGGCCAGGCTGGACGGGGCTTGGGACAGCCTGGGCTATGGAAGGTGTCGGGAATGGGATGGGCTTTAAGGTCCCTTCCCACCCAAAACCATCCTGGGATTCTGGGACCAACCCAGGTGTTCCTGAAGCAGGCATTGGCAGAGCTGCCCTTCTCTGCCAGCTCAAATCCAGAATTCCAGCTCCAGCACAAATGGGATGAATCCCATGGATTTTGTGGGAGCTGGGCCCCTTTAACAGCTCCTTTGTGCCAATTCCTGTGCGTTTTACTCAGAACTGGGAGTTTTTTACCAACCATCCCAAGCATGCCAGGAATGGGGTGGGGATGTTTTGACAGGGAGTCCTGGATCACGTCCAGATCCCACCCAGCTCCCTCCTCTCACCTCTCCCTGCTCCCGACGTGCTCGGCTCCGAGTGTCAGGAGACTGGAATTTGAGAGAAAACAGACTCGGAGAGCAAACACTGCCCAGAGCGGGGGGAAATCCAGGGATGTCGGGCCCAGGATCACACACACGGACCCCTGTGGGAATGGAACATCTGGGGCTACACCTGCATCTGTAAAACACAGCTAGGGGAGCATCCCTGAATTCCACCTGGGCAGGAGAATCCCTGAATCCCACCCGTGCGGGAGCATCCCTGAATCCCCCCTGTGCAGGAGAATCCCGAATCCCCCCCTGTGGGAGCATCCCTGAGAATCCGGGCGCACATCCCTGTTTAAGGATCCTCGTTTTCCCTCAGCTGCTGCTGCACCTGGCTGGGAAAGGCGCTCGGGAGGCTCCGCCCGGCCCCGGGGCAGCTTCGGGAGCCGCTGTGGGCGCGTCCCTGGAGCCTCCCGAGCTCCGATCCCTCTGATCCTCCCGCGTCCCTGCCCTGGGCTGGGAAAGCCGCGGCTCCGGCTCCAACCCGCCTTCCCTGGGTTTTGCACGGGAGGCAAATCCTGATGGTGCAAAGCTCCCACATCAGCACATCGGCAGGGCCGGAGCCTTCCCGGCATCCCGGCACAGGAATGCCAGCGCCAGGGAAGGGGGGTCCTGGAGCCTGTGGAGGTGCCCAGCTCCTGCTCTGGCCTTCCCGAAGTCCCTTTGGTGGTGCTGCTGGGGTTGGACTGGACCATCCGGAGGGTCTCTCCCAACCTTGGTGATTCCGTGATTCCACAATCTCCCGCCCCCTCCCTCTGACCTTGCTCTTTGCCACCTCCAGTTCCCCCAGTTCACCTGGTTTTCCATCCTGGAACCACGGCTCAGATGCCCAGGGGAAGCAGTGCCTGTGATGGGGAAAACGGGACCTTTCCCTGTTCTGTCCCCAGCCAAGCCTGGATTTCCGTGATGGGACATCGCAGAGAGGGGCTGGGATGAGCCACTCTCCGTGCCCTCCCTCCAGGGGATCCCGTGGCTCCTCTGGGCTTCCCAGAGCCTCGCAGACCCTTGGGATGCTCCTGCCCAAGGTGTTCCCTCAGGGATCAGCGTGTTCAATGCCCCCCCTGCCCTGCACCCAAAATCAGAGTCCAGAGGAACCAAGTTCTGCATCAACCAGCTGGGGCCATCCTCAGGGCATTTCCCAGGGAACAAGGGGAGAATCATGGAATCCCAGAAGGGCTTGGATTGGGAGGGACCTGGAATCTTCCAGGGCTCTTTGGAACCTCCGGGTGCCCTGTCCCATCCTCTGCTCCTGTGTCCACACCCCCACTGGATCAGAGGCTTTATGGGCATTTCCACTCTCACTAATACATTCCTTCACCTTCCAACTCTCTAAATCCTTAAAAATCCTTACAACTCTTCCTTTGGAGCCTGCAGGAGAACCAGCCCAGCTCCAGCACAGAGTCCAGACCCCACAACTCCTCACAAAGCCTTTCCTGGCACGGCCTGTCCTGTGAGTCAGCTCCACACAACGCCCGAGTCAGCACTTCCCACAACCCAGCTGGAGCTGGGCCTGGAAAACGCGGCCACATCCCACGGAGGGGACCCGCCGGGACCTGCCGGGCTGGCACGGGCACCGGGAATGTGCTGGTGACAGCAGCCGGGAGAAACGCGGGGCAGGAGACAACAGGGAGCAGCCCTGCCCCCCCCACCCCCCGCCAGGCACAGGGCCCTGTTTGGGACATGCTGGAGTCTCCTGGGAAACCTGGACCCGGCCCAGGCCTGGCCTTCCCTTCTCCCACAGCCCGGGGAAAGCTGCTCTGGGCAGGGAATCCCCTGGGTCAGACTGGCACTGAGGTTGTCCCAGCCAGGTGGGATCCCATCCCCAGCACCCACAGCACAACCCTCCGGGGAAGGGAGCTGGGGAAGGCACGGCCAGCAGGAACCCCAGGAACACCTGACTCCGTTCCCAAGCCTCATCCACAGTTGGCCAAGCTCGGGTGAGATTCCCACTCCAGCCTCAGTCCTCGGGAGGATGGAATGGAGCTCATGAACATAAGGCCCAGGAGGTACTGCAGGAACACTTCATTCCCAAACCTCATCCACACTCAAAGTTCAGGAGATCCTCCAGGAATGTCTAATTTGATTCCCAGTTCTCATCCAGTCACTCTCCTTTCCCCCCTCCCTCCTCTCCAAAGCAGCTCCCAGGCTCACAGATCCCATGGGATGCCTGTTCCCTCTCACTGAGCCTTCCAGCTGGCACCTTTTCCCCTCCAACCTTCCCTGCACATTCCTGCGCTCCCAGGTGCAGCCCCTCTGCTCTCTCCTGCTTTTCCACGGAAACCTGGACACCTTTCCCAGCTGCCCTGAGGACTGAGCAAGCTGTCCTGGAAGAAGCCAAACCAGAATTCCCCCAGGTGGGATGACACTGGGTGAAAAAGGGACCTTCCCAGGTCCCCGTGGCTGCCCGGATCCAAGGACAAGGCTGTCAACAGTCAGGATGCACAGTGGGACTGGGGTGAACCAAAGGCAGCTCTCAGGGATTCATCCTGTGGGAATTCTGAGGCAAGGCCTGAGCCCCACCTGTGCTGGCAGTGGGGCAGGTGTGGAGGTAAAGCCCCACCTGAGGAACATGCTGCAGGTGCTGCTCCAGGGGCTGGGGGCAGGAAATCCTTTGGGATCTGCCCCAGTTATCCACCAGGAGCTGGCACTGGCCAGGCTGGGAATGTCCAGCCAGACAACACAGCGGTCACTCCCGCAAATCATTCCCAGGAGATCCACGAGCCCAGGAGAGAAGGCACCACACATTCCAGAGGAGCCCTCACAACTTCCAAACTCCCTTGTGCCCATGCACAGGCCACCCCATGGACAGACCTACAGGGGACACTCCTGCCCGAGGCGATGGACCTTCTCCAGGTGGACATGGAGCCAGAGCAGCTCCCCAGGGCCTTTGGGGAGATATTCCCTATTTGTATCCATTTATCAGAGATTTGGGAAAAATCCTTCGTGGAAGGATTGTCCAGCCCTAACAGGGCAGAGTCCCCATCCCTGAAAGTGTCCAAGAAATGTGTGGATGTGGCACCTGGAGACATGGTCAGGGGTGACCTTGGTGGCGCTGGGTTGGCCTTGATGCTCTCCAAGGGCTTTTCCAACCTGAACAATTCCATGATTCCTGGCTCAGGCTGTGCCACCTGCTCTGAGGGGACACCAAGACTGGCTGGATTAGAGGGGTTTTCCCATAAAACCTTCACCCTCCTGCCTGTTTTCCTCATACAGGGAATGGGAATTCCACCCAAAATGCCAGCAAGGATCTTTTCCCTCCCAGCAGCCCCTGCACAGAGCTTTTCCCAGCACCATCTCACACAGATCCTGGAATGGTTTGGGTGGGAAGGGTCATTAAAGCCCATCCAGTGCCACCCCTGCCATGGGCAGGGACACCTCCCACTGTCTCAAGCTGCTCTGAGCCCTGTCCATCCTGGCCTTGGACACTGCCAGGGATCCAGGGGCAGCCACAGCTGCTCTGGGAAATCCATTCCAGGCCCTCCCCACCCTCACAGGGAGGAATTCCTTCCCAATATCCCATCTGTCCCTGCCCTCTGACAGTGGGGAGCCATTCCCTGTGTCCTGTCCCTCCATCCCTTGTCCCCAGGCCCTCTCCAGCTCTCCTGGAGCCCCTTTAGGCCCGGGAAGGGGCTCTGAGGTCTCCCCAGAGTGAGGTGAACACCCCCAGCTCTCCCAGCCTGGCTCCAGCCTCTGAAGCCAAGCTGGGAGTGCCTGGAGCAGGGGTGTCCAGCAGGGATGTTCCCGGAGTTAATGGAGATGAGGAGACAGAGCTGAGCCATCCCAGGGCTGGCAGGTCTGGGAGCCTCCCTGCTCCCTCCCTGCTCGCTCTGTTTGATCCGTGCAGGATCCCAGGGAGCTGCTTTGATGTGTCAGCCTGGCAGCAGGGCCTGTTCCAGCACGACTGCTCCCGGATTCCTGCGGGAACAAAGCTGCAGTTCAGCAGCTTCCAGAGGCTGGGACTGACCCTGGCACAGAGCAGGGACACCAAGGGACACAGAGGGACCTCCTCAGCATCAGTCCCCCTGTCCTTCCCAGGGAAGACGCAGGAATTACAACCCAGCAGTCCAGCAGGATGGGTTACTCTGGGATCCTGGAGCATCCCATCCCACAGAGTCTGATCCCTGACCCACCACGTGCCAGGGGTGTAATCAGTTATCCAATGTGTGTCCTGCCGTGGAAACACGGATCAGATCCCTCCTGAGCTGCCCTGCTCCACAGCAGGGCCCCCACTCAAGTTTAGACAGCTCTGACCTCAGAACTTTCTCACTCCCAATAAAACCGGCTCCGTCACTCCGGGGAGGATCCAAGGATGGAGCAGCTTTGTCAAACATCAGGATAAAATTCCAGGGGGCTGATAAGAAGCATTTTATGATCCTGATTGAACTGGGATTGTCTGGTCAGAAGAGATAAGGTCTGAGAGCATTTTATACTCCCTGGAAGCAGATCCCCACCCCGGATCACGACTCCAGCCCCTTCCAGCTCCAAGGGAACAAGGATGCTCCAAACGAACTCATTCCAAGGAACTTGAGCCTGAGCTAAGAAATGGTGGCAAAGATTATGCCCATGATGATCCAAGGGGCTTCTGTGCCAAGGGGGAAAACAAACCTCCCTCAGTTTGTTCCATAAGTGAATGAAATGGGAAACCTGAGGTGTTGAAACGAAATCCCAAAGAGGGGTTGAGGAGCCCAGTGAGAAGCTTCCACAACGTGCCAGCTTCTCCACCAGGACCAGGGAGGCTGAAACGAAGCCTTGGAGACTCCAAGGAACCCTTTCCGCCTGGAATTAAACCTGAGGGTTCCTGGCCAAGGCACTTCCATGTCCAGAACTGACAGCCTGAGGAAGGGAACGGCCAAACTCTTCCTGTCTGTAACCCAGCGGGGCAGGCCCTGCCCGCAGCATGCCAGGGAATCCGGAATGGTTTGGGTGGGAAGGGACCTTAAAATCCATCCCGTCCCACCCCTGCCATGGCAGTGACACGTCCCACTGTCCCAAGCTGCTCCAAGCCCCGTCCAGCCTGGCCTTGGACACTGCCAGGGATCCAGGGGCAGCCACAGCTCCCTTGGACAAATGTCCAGAGTGACCCCAGATTCACCCTTGGATTTGTGCTTGGTTTTCCCACCAAGATCCCCCCAGGGCTCTGCTCCCTCCCCAGTTCACCTCCCCAGTCCAACCTTTGCCCCAGAACTGGTGACACTGAGAGGGAAAAGCCAAACTCCCAAAGTGTGTCTGGGCTGGGACTGCTCTTTTCCCAGCTCTCCAGAATCGGATTCCCAGATTTCCACAGGTTGCCACCTCTCCCTTTTCTCCTGTAATTCCAAAGTGACAGGAGGAGCAAGAAGGAACCTGCCCTGAGCTGAGCCAAGGAAATCCAGACCTCTGCCCTGGGACCTGCAGGGACAAGTTCCCGGCCCAGGAAGATGCTGCCAGCTCCCAGCTCCTGAAGTGGGTCCCTCCACTCCTGGGCTGCTTTGATTAAACTGGAAGTTGAATTAATCCACTTTTTGCCATGTTCCCAGCTAGAAATCATGGAATGGCCTGGCTGGGAAGGGACATTAAAGCCCATCCAGTGCCACCCCTGCATCGGGCAGGGACACTTCCACTGTCCCAGGGTGCTCCAAGCCCCATCCAGCCTGGCCTTGGGCACTTCCAGGGATGGGGCAGCCATGATTTAACATTGACAGAATCATCCTTCGTTTTCGCAGCCAGGAATTCCCGGGGGTGAGAGCTGCCCATCCCTCAGCATCAAAGCCAAACACAGCTGAACCAACTCTCCAAGAAAGCCTTTCATGGATGTGATCCAGCCCTGGTTTGGAGATTCTGATCCAGTTCTGGTTTGGAGATTCCCTCTGAGGAAATGCAATTCCGTTTGCTAAAGCCCAACTTGATTCTAGGAAGGGGGAACTCGCAGAAACTTCTAAATGTGGTAAATTTGGGAAGTAGAGAATGGAAACCTGGATGAGCTCTGGTAAGGGGGCTGTGGGGGGACTCATCCCTTCCAGGGCCAGGGATGGGGGAATGGGAAGGAATCACAGCTGAGTTGAGGAGTCTGAAAATTCCTTCAGCTCCAAGGGCTCGGGAAAAGCAGCCATGGAAATGGCACAATGACCACAGGATCATGGAATGGCTCAGGTCGGAAAAGCCCTCTGGGATCATGGAGTCCAACCATCCCCCAGCATGGCCAAGGCCACCCCTGACCATGTCCCCAAGTGCCACATCCACACAGCTGAGAAACCCCTCCAGGGACGGGGACTGCCTCTCCAGCTGTGTCAGGAAGCTCTGGATGTGAAGGGAGCAGCCCCGGGACATTTGGTGCTCTCAGGTCGTTTCCTCTGGCCACTCTCCAGTTCCTCACTCCATTTTTCCTGGGAATGTGTCCTCTGTGCTCACCCAGCACAGGAATCTGGGAGACAGCAAACTGTCCCTTAGTGGAAGTGACACTGAGTGTCACAGGAGTGACAGTAAGGAGAAACCCAAAATACAAATAAAAAAGGATCTCATCAGCTCCAATCCAATCCAGCTTCCTCCAAGGGCTGGAGGCACCTGCAGAACCACCCGGAAAGTGGAAGCTCCAACATCTGAATTTTGATGCTTGAGCTCCCCTGCCTCGATTCTTCCATGCCAGGAAGGGCAGAGTGACCTCCCACAGCAGGGGGAGGCTTAATGAGTCCAAGCACCTCGCAGGGGACTAATTAATCCCTGCAGGGATTATTGGGAACAGGGCACAGCTCTGAGCCCAGGATCCAGCTCAGCTGCTCAGGTTTTCCACCCCAGAAGTGCTGTGCGATCACACAGCCAAGATTCTCCATCAGGGATTCAAACCTGTCCTGGGGATGGAAAAACTGAGGCAAAGAGGACTGGAGCCCAGAAATGATCCCAAAGCTTGGAGCTCGGGTGCTCCAGGGGAGCAGTGGCAGCTCTGCACTCCCAGGGCAGCTCCAGCTCCCTTAGCAGCAGCAGCAGCCGCCCCTGGCTGGCCCGTCCCAGGATCAGGGACATCCCTCTCCTGCCCTGCTCCAGGTGTCCTGAATCCTGCCAGGGTCACCAAGCCCAGGAGTCCCTCAAGGAAACCGAGTCAGGTTGTCCAGAGAAGCTGTGGCTGCCTGTGGATCCCTGGATGTGTCAAGGGCCAGGCTGGACAGGGCCTGGAGCAGACTGGAACAGTGGGAGGTGTCCGTGGCCATGGCAGGGGTGGGATGGGATCAGAGTGTGCCAGTCTGGAGAGGAGAAGGGTCCAGGGAGAGCTCAGAGCCCCTTCCCGGGCCTAAAGGGGCTCCAGGAGAGCTGGAGAGGGGCTTGGGACAAGGGATGGAGGGACAGGACACAGGGAATGGCTTCCCACTGCCAGAGGGCAGGGACAGATGGGATATTGGGAAGGAATTGTTCCCTGTGAGGGTGAGGAGGGCCTGGAATGGATTTCCCAGAGCAGCTGTGGCTGCCCCTGGATCCCTGGAAGTGTCCAGGGCCAGGCTGGACAACGCTTGCAGCACCCTGGGACAGTGGGAGGTGTCCCTGCCCATGGCAGGGGTGGGATGGGATAACATTTAGGGTCCCTTCCCTCCCAGACCATTCCCTGACTCCAGGATCTCCATTTCCCCATGGCCATTTCTTCTCCGTGAGGAACGGCAGAGCTTCGCTGCGGTCCCAGGAGCAGACGTGGGTTTAACCCCCAGCTGGAATTTCCCTCTGTCCCACCCTCAGGAAAACTGGGAACACATTTTAGCCACGTGGGAAACGCAGAGTGTTAGAAACAGACAGAATTCCCCAGATCCCTACTGCAGTGGGATCCATGGGATCTCTTCCAGGCTCTCCCATCGCCGTACCCCAGAGTTGTTCCCACCTCTCCTGTCCCAGCACCTTCCTGGACAGCAGGAGCACAGAGCTGAAAGGAAAAGGAAAGGGATTTTTCCTCCTCTTTGCTGAAGGACTGACTCCATCCTGAGCTCTGTAGTATCCTGGGATCTCAGACCCATGGAATTGTTCAGGTTGGAGAAGTCCTCAGAGATGATCAAGTCCAACCATCAACCCAGCATGGCCAAGGCCACCCCTGACTACGTCCCCAGGTGCCACATTCACACATTTCTTGGACATTCCCAGGGACGGGGACTCCCCCAGTGCCCTGGGAAGCCCCTTCCAGTGCTTTACAACCCTTTCCAGGAAGGAATTTTCTCAACATCCAACCTAAACCTCCCCTGGTGCAACTTGTGGCCATTTTTCCCTCGTTCCCTGCTAGCAGATCCCAAATCCCCCCGGTTCCACTCTGTCAGGGAATTCGGGAGAGGGAGAGGGTCCCCCCCAAGCCTCCTTTTCTCCAGGCTGAGCACAGGGATTTGTTTTAACCATTCCGAGCCGTATTTGTGGCAAAATCCAAAGGATTTGGCTGTGCCGAAGCCAGGCAGAGGGAATTCTGGAGCTGGGCCATTCCCCAGGGGACAGAGCCGTATCAGCAATTCCAAAGTCCAGGAATGAGAGATAAGGAGCCATCGTGCAGTTACAGACACCTCGGGCATGGACAGCATGGAAAAGCTGGAAAAATAGGAACTCCCAACTCCAACCCACACTGTTCTCTCGAGCAGCTGCCCAGGAGAATTCCCCAGGCACATCCTGGGGGGATTCCCAGTGAGCAAGAAACAGGAACCAGGGTCTCTCAGAAGGAAAAGATCCTTCCAGCCAGGGGCAGGGACAGCAATTTGGGATGCACCGTCCTGGAATTTTTCACAGGGAAGCACGAAAATCTCCAAAGGAAAAAGAAAAGCAGGAATTCTTTCCCCCTTTAACTGGGAGCAGGGACGGGGCCAGGCTTAGCTCAGAAACATTTCAAAGGTGAAAGAAAACAGCACCAAATATTGACACAGGAGAAGGAAAACATTCCAGGGGGGAAGGGTGTGGGATGCACGATCCTCCAGTGCCCCCAGCAGCACGGCTGGGAAAGAGCAGCTGAGGGAAGGGGAGGAAAGGGGAGGAAAACATGGGATGAGCAACACCCCTGGAGTCAGCAGAGCTTCCCAGAGCTCCTGGAATGTCAGGGAGCTGCTCCGTTCCCAAAGGGATTCCCATGCTCGAGGAGCTGCAGGATCCCTGTGGAAGTTGCATTTATCTGAAGGGCCTCAAAGCTCTCCTGCGACCCTGCTCAGCATCCTGAAACACAGGGAATCCTGGAATGGTTGGGAGGGAAGGGACCCTAAAATCCATCCCATCCCACCCCTGCCATGGGCAGGGACACCTCCCACTATCCCAGGCTGCTCTGAGCCCTGTCCAACCTGGCCTTGGACACTTCCAGGGATCAGCCACAGCTTCTCTGGGAAATCCATTCCAGGCTCTCCTCACCCTCACAGGGAACAATTCCTTCCCAATATCCCATCTGTCCCTGCCCTCTGGCAGTGGGAAGCCATTCCCTGTGTCCTGTCCCTCCATCCCTTGTCCCAAGCCCCTCTCCAGCTCTTCTGGAGCCCCCTTAGGCACCGGAAGGGGCTCCAAGGTTTCCCTTCACTTCCCTTCTCCAGGCTGATCCACACATTTGCTTTTCCCCCTACCCTCTCCCTGCAGGAGGAATCAAGGAATTCCCAGTAAGGACAAGGACAAATCCACCCACGTTTTCCCAGATCCCGGCTCACCCGGGCAGGAACAGCGACACAGCAGCACCACCTCCTGGAGGTGACAGCTCCTCTCCCTCTGGAATGGAGCTCACCTGCAACAAGGCTCGGGACACCCCCGGCCTTCCCTCGCTCCCACTGGAGCAAGGAAAACGGGAAGTACAACAGAATTACCAGCTCAGTGCCCTGGCACCGCGCAGGTGCTGAAAAGAACAGGAATAAAACCAGGATTAAAAACCCCAACACGGAATTTAGGATAAAACTCAGTGATTTTTATTCCAAGGTTATTATTCCCAAAAGCACTCACCGTTGGGGATGAACCCCTGTCCTGGGAGTTGAGCCAGGGGCTGGGTCCAGGGAGGGGACTGTCCTGCAGGAGCCTCATCTGAGTCCTGGGGGGAGTTTTGGGTGGATTTTGGGAAAGGGTTCCTCATCCAGAGGGTGGTCAGGCACTGGAACAGCTCCCCAGGGAATGGGCACAGCCCCAAGAAGCCAAAGGTGCTGGGATTTTGGGATCAGTGGGATTTTTGGGTTGTCCTGGGCCAGGAGTTGTAGTTGATCCTGGGGGTCCCTTCCAACTCTGATTATTCCATAATTCTGGAGGTCAGGGAGTGCTTGGACAACACTGTCAGGCACAGGGTGGGATTTTGGGGTGTCCTGTGTGGGGCCGGGAGTTGGACTCAATGATCAAGGTGGGTCCTTCCAACTCCAGATGTTCCATAACTCTGTGATCCCCATAGGCCCCTTTCAGCTCTGGATATTCCATGATTTTGGAGGTCTGGGAATGTTTGGATAACTTGGCCATCAGGATTTTGGGCTTAGTGGGATTTTTTTGGGATGTCCAGGAGCTGGACTCGAGGATCCTTGTGAGGCCATTCCAATCAGGACATTCTACATTCCCTTTGGCATGTTCCCTGTTTTTCCAGGGAACATTCTTGATACACATGGAAAACACATGTAGGAACTTGGATTGCAGGAGCACTTCCTTGAACAACCTCAGACCCCACAAAACTGGTTAAAACTGTCCCAAAAAATCAGTCACGGACATTCCTTGCCTCAGATTCCCAAGGGAAGTCAAGGTCTGGTCCTAACGGGGATTTAGGAATTCCCAGCTCGCCCAGGAATCCAGGGACGCGCGAGGCCGCTCCTCAGTCGGAGCCCTCGGGGCGGGCGCTGGTGGATTTGAAGAGCAGGAGGCTCCTGTCCCAGCTGGTGCTGCCGAAGGAGCGGACGAGCTCCATGGCGCATTCCTGCGTCAGGATGCGGGTGACGCTCTCGGCCATGTCCCCGTTGATCCGCAGGGATCGGAAGTGCTCGAAGTCGTCCCGGCCCAGCCTCCGGAGCCGGCGCGCGGCCGCCCGGTAGCACTTCCAGGGCTGCGGCTCCACCAGCAGGAACGTGCACAGGGAGGCCAGGAGGGCCAGGAATTCCAGCAGGCCCCCATCGCCGTGGTTCAGGTGGATCCACATGGTCACGGACATGCAGAAGCCGATGTCGAAGGAGGAGCGGCCGAAGCGCTCCAGGTAGGAGCTCAGGAAGGGCTCCCTGGCCCCGGAATCCATGATGTCCAGGCTGGCAAAGGAGATGGATGCAGGGAAGGGGCTGCTCTGCTGGGCCCTCCGGATCAGCTCGGGATCGATGTCGCAGCACAGCAGGTTCAGCTCCCTCCCGGCTCCCGGCGGCTCCGGGCTGGAATTGCTCTCCTGGAGCCCCACGAGGTGCTGGTACAGAGCCACGCTGAGCTCCTGCGGGAGGAAACCGGGGATTCAGGGAGCCCGGGCCGCACACGCGGGATCCCGCTCACGGCACCTCCCCGCAGCTTCCTCTCCGTGGGTTTCCAAAGGAAAATCTGACCAAGATCAGCAAAAGATCCGTCCCGGGAGCCCCGAGCAGCTGAAGCGGAGCCAGGATCCCCCAGAGCTCGAGCCTGCTCCAGAAACCAGGGAACCATGGAATGCTCCGGGCTGGAGGAACTCAGCTCATCCCCTTCCACCCCTGCCATGGGACACCTTCCACCAGACCAGGGGGCTCCAAGCCCCCGGAATTCCAGGGTCCCTGGCCTGGAATCTTTTTCCACACTGATGGGAAGTGGATTAATCCTTCATTACAGGAGATTCCAAGGAGCTCCTGGAGTCACAGGCACAGGACAGGCTGCGAATGTCCTCTGGTGGTGACAGAGGGACTTTGCAGATCCAGGACAATGTTTCTTCCCAGTGTTCCCCGTCTGCCTCACTCCTCCCAGCATCCCATCTGTCCCAGTGTTCCCAGTCCTCCCTCCAGCACCCTCGGCACTGCCTGCCCCAGTCCTCCCCATCTCTCCCAGTGCTCCCAGCACTCCCCACCACTGCCCGCCCACCGTCCCCAGCTGCCTCCCCCGGCTCCTCCATCTCCCCCAGATCCCTGCCTTTTCCAGTATTCCCAGTTCGTCTCATTGCTCTCCTCCTTCGTTCCCCACCGGTGTTCCCAGTCTGCACCACCCCAGACCAGTGCCTCATTCCGAGCCTTTTCCATGTGCCGGATTGTCCCCCAGTGCCCCCCAGTCTGTCCCAGTGCCCCCAGTACCAGGGGGTTCCCAGTCTGCCGCAGTGTCCCCAGTGCCCCCCAGCAGTGCCTCACAATATTCCCCAGTACCCCACACCAGTGTCCTCCAGTCTGTACCAGCGTCCCCCCGTACCCCACACCACGGCTCCCCAGTCTGCCCCAGTGCCCCCAACACCCCA
>VZTE01000770.1:33594-49912 GCA_013397775.1 Eulacestoma nigropectus
GGGAGGGGAGGGGAGGGGAGATGCTCAGCCCCACGGCCGGATGCAAAGGATCCAGGGGAATTCTTCCTGCAGTGGCACCAGGGATGGCCTCAGAGAGCTGCACGTCCTGAACAAACAGGTTCCCTGTGCTTGGAGCACCGAAATCCAGCTACGTGATCCCACACTCCACATTTCCAACAGCAGAGCCACCAGGAATAGCGCAGAGGCCACCAAGATCCGAAGGAATGTGGGAAACAGGGCAATGCAAGGATTCCCCCAAGCCTTTTCCCTTGTCTCAGCTGCTTTTCCTGCTGGGATCTAACCAAACTCCCTGCTCTGCTGCCCTCACTGTTGTTTTGTCTCAGCTCTTTCACCCCGTGATGGGCAGGACTCAGAGGGCACCTCCAGCAGCCCCTGGGGCTGGGAAGGTCCCGGTCTCCTGCCCCCAGTCTCTGGACTGGTTTGGGCTGGGCGGGAGTGGGGGAGCAGAAGGGACACGACACTGAAGCCTTGCTTTGCTCTCGGGGTCACAAAGGCCTGACAGCAAATGTACAAAGCTGTGGGAGGGGCCCGGGGCTCCTCAGTGCGTTGGATGGACCAGAAAGGGAGGGGCTGGGTCAGTTTGGTGCTTTGGAACCCTTTCGCCTCTGCTTTTCAGTTTAACCCCTCACATTTGCCAGCACAGGGAGGATCCTGCCCTGCTGCCCTCACTCCTGGCTGGAGCCAAAGAACTGCAGGAAGAAGGAGAAGATGTAGATGATGTCCAGGTAGATGTTGAGGGCTCCAAAGATGTATTCCTCGGGGCTCAGCGAGTACCGGCGATTCCCCATCAGCATCTGCGTGTCCAGGGCCAGGAACTGGGAGGGAAAGGAGGAAACCCCAGGACAGTGACGGGGAGGTTTGGCCCAGGGAGGCAGGAAGGGCTCTAATGACTGGAGATGTCCCTGCTGCCTCCCTGGAGCTGGGACAGAAGCGCAGCCCCTTTTTATGGGCTGTAACCACAGTTTAAGAGCTCAGGACAAGGCACTGAATGAGCTGCAACTTTCCCCTTCCCTCATTTCCCTCCTGACAATCAAACCCTGAGTGTAACTCCCACTCCAGGCCCTCTTCCCTCAGGCTTCCTCCATCCCAGGGCCAGCTCTGGAGCCACCCTCCCTCCTCCTCCTCTCCCAGAGCCCACAGCTGGTTACTCCCACACTTCCCTCGGGTGGGAAACACCTGCCAGGGAACGAGGTGGTCACAGGGTAACCTGGCCCCAAGAGCAGCACCACCAGAAATCCCAGACATGACTTCAATCCAGCATTTTCTCCTCCCTCCCTTCTCTCCTTCTGCCATCCCGCTGTCCCCCCTGGGTCCAGAGCTCTCCGGGGCTGCACCATCCCCCAGGAGATGCTGTCTTATCCCCCAGAACAGATCCCAGCTGAGCTGCCCCAGCAGGGCCAGGCCGAGGCTCTGACTGATGTTTATGGGGTAATTATCAGATGTTGAAGCCTCCTTGTATTTTACAGAGGGATCTTGAGCCACGAATCAGCACCGCACTCCCCGCGCTCCCTTGGAGTGACTTTTATGGGTGATAAAGGAATTGCTCAACTGCTCCGATTCCCAACGTGCCCAGTGGGCACCGCCTCGGAGCCCCGGGCAGCACCGGGCTGAGCCCCAGCTCCAGGGAACGCCGGGCGCCTTCCCAGACACCTCCCCCGGCTGAATCCCAGCGCAGCGCTGCCGGGACTCGCTCTGGAAGAGGCTCTCGGGAGCGACCACCGGGAACAAGCCAAGCCTTTCCTTGGAGGAGCTGCCCAGCTCCAGGGCTTTTCCTGCCCGTGTTAAACCCTCCTAATGCCTCTTAATCCCCAGTCTCAGCCTTCCTTGTCCTTCTGCACCTCTGTGAGCCGAACTCATCCCAATCCTTGGCTCGCTCTCACCCAACCAGCCCAGACTCGACTGTGCGGCCTCATCCCTGGATCCCCTCGCTCCTGGGGCTGTGCCGAGCTCAGCTCTGCCTGCTCCACTCCAGAGGCGCCTCTGGCCTGTCCCTGTGATCCCTGCGGAGCAATCCAGCCGGGACTGCTCACCCCGCACAGCTTGGCACTCACACCGTGCCCTGCGCCGGCACCGGCCCATCTGCGGCACCTCCCGTGCTGGGCTCCACTCCCGCTGGGATCACTGCTCCGGGGCCACTCCGAGCCCTGCAGTCCCTGCCCCAGCTCCCTGGAGGCTCCAAGCTCCATCCCGAATTGCCTGTTTTCCCTGCCCGATGCCGGGAGCAGCCACTCACCATGGTGAAGATCCCGGCCCCGAGCAGAGCGTAGATCGCGTGGAGCCACGGGACCTGAGGGACACGGACACGGACACATGGACAGGGACACGTGGACAGGGACACGGACATGAACACAGACATGGACACGGACATGAACACATGGACACGGACACAGCCATCAGAGCTGGGCAGAATGAGCTATGCAGGACTTCACTCCCAAGGGATTTGGCTCCCAGGTGGAGGGGAAAAGTTGGGAAAGTGCTCTAAAAGCCAAGGCTGGATTTGCACCGCTTCCAACTTCAGCAGTTCTTTGGGAAGGTTTCTATGGCACAGAACAGGACATGGGGCCTCAGTTCCCCCCTCACTGTGGCCTTTGTATCCATTTGGCTCCTAAACTTCTCCATTGGGTGTTTGTTATTCCAAACGGCACTTGGCCCCAGTGACTGTCCTGTGGAAATCATGGAATCACGGAATGGTTTGGGTTGGGAGGGACCTTAAAGCCCATCCAGTCCCACCCCTGGTCCCATCCAGATCCAGCTTTAATTTACATGAGGGCACAGCTGGAGGTGTGTCAGGGGAGGTTTGGGTCGGATATTGGGAGAAGATTCTTCCCCCACTGGAACAGCTCCCCAGGGCTGCCAGAGTTCCAGGAGCATGTGGACAACGCTCAGGCACAAGGTGGGATTGTTGGGATGTCCTGGGCAGGGATAGGAGTTGGACTGGATGATCCTGGTGGGTCCCTTCCCCCTTTGGATATTCCATGATTCCGTGATTAATTAACAAGCACAGTTTAAATGTATTAATCCGTGGGAGTCACAGGGGGAATTTCACTGGAATTGGGACCAAAGCTCAGCCCCTGCTGTGGTCCAGAGGAACCAGGAGAAGGTGCTGGTTCAACCCGAGATGGGTTCAGTGAAGCCAGGGATGTCCTGCCTCTCCAGGGATTTCTCCTGCCTCTCCAGAGTCACCTCCTGCCTCCCGGGCTCATTCCTGGGCTGCCTCCGACAGTGCTTATCTCACCATGTGTCAGATAAGGAGGAGTTGTCTCTCCAGTTTCATGGCTGTGCTTTGGCACTGGGAGCTGCTCCAGCCTCACGTTCCCACTGGGGAGAGGAGAAACTTGAGCCCAGACAGCTAAAATCCAACCCTTTGGAATGCCCAGGCTGGACTTGTCCAGCACCAACTCTGCAAAGGGATTTGGGATCCCAGGAGCCTCTCAGGTGATTTCTGGCACCTGCCCGGCCCCACCCCCTTCCCTCACCCATCCCCGTGTCCCAGGGGCTGCCAGGCTCTGGCAGTGAGGCCTCCTGCGATGAGACACCCTCGGATGCAGCCCAGCCCCGCTCCAGCGTGCTCGGAAGCTGCTCCAAGGTTTCCCCTGGGCACAGCTGGGGCCAGGAGTGGCCGGAGAGGCCGAAGGAAGTGGCTGGAGCTGTGCGAGGGGTTGGCAGGCCACGGGGACACACAGGGGGTCACTGTCCCTCAGGGACACACAGGCGGTCACTGTCCCCTGGGAATTGGCTCCTGAGGGTCACTCAGACCTCAGGGTCACTGCTGAGAAACTGAGGCCTCAAGATTTGAACTCCGCAGGTGCCGGGTGTTAGTCCTGAGTCCAAGCCCTGCCCTGGATTTGGGACAGAGTTTAATGTGCTCATTTCCCTGTTTTACTGAGGGGAAACTGAGGCCTGAGCAGAGGCACCTGTGCTCAGGTGAGACCCCCGTCTGCATCCAGGGTGTCCCAGCACGGAAAGGGCATGGATGTGTTGGATTGAGTCCAAAGGGGGCCATGGAGCTGCTCTGAGGGCTGGAGCCCAGCTGGGAGAGCTGGGAATGTTCACCTGGAGAGGAGAAGGCTCCAGGGAGAGCTCAGAGCCCCTTTCCGGGCCTAAAGGGGCTCAAGGATAGCTGGAGAGGGACTGAGGACAAGGGGTGGAGGGACAGGACACAGGGAATGGCTCCCCACTGCCAGGGGGCAGGGATAGATGGGCTATTGGGCAGGAATTCCTGCCTGTGAGGGTGGGGAGGCCCTGGAATGGATTTCCCAGAGCAGCTGTGGCTGCCCCTGGATCCCTGGCAGTGTCCAAGGCCAGGCTGGAGCAGCCTGGGATGGTGGGGGGTGTCCATGGCCAGGGCTTTGGGGTACCTCCCAGCTGAAATCATTCCATGAGTCTGTGGTTCCACTGCCAAGAGCAGCAGGAAACATCATCAACCCTGGGACAGTTCTGTCCTTGAGCCATTCCCATTGTCCATCCCAGGGAATGACCCCCAGCTTTTCTGTCCCTCCATGGGGGTTCCTGCCCATTTTCGGGGAGCTGGGCCTCCCCTCCTGGCCCACCCAGTGTGGCCCAGTGTGGCCCAGTTGGTCACTCACGTATTGGTAGGGCAGGATGACGGCCAGGACCAGTCCCCCCAGGAACAGCACCATGAGCAGCACGAAGAGCACGCCCTGGTACGACGTGAAGTCGAACTGCGGGCAGAAGGGGGGAATGTCCCGTTCCAGGGCTCAGCCCGGGCAGAGCCCCAGCCCCCGAGTGCCACCGGAACCCCCCGGAGCTGGTTCTGCCCCTCAGCTCCTCCAGCCACCCCTGGCACAGAGCCAACGCTTCCCAAATCCCCGTCAGCACCACAGAGAAGGGCTCGGGACCTGCCACACACCAGGAATCCCAAATCCATCACACACCTTTGTGTCCTTCTGTATCCCACAGCCCAGCCCTCCAGAATTCCCAATTTACCACCACACAGCCTCTTCCAGCCCCACTGACAGCCTTGACACATCCCAAGCCTCCAAAATCCCAGATTATTCCTACGCGTCAGCATCTTCCAGCCCCGTGTACACCTATGGCCCATCCCAATCCTCCAATATCCCAGATGATTCCCATACATCATCATCCAGCCCCTTTTCCATCCCAGCCACATCCCTCCCTAGCACGTGTCCTGATGTACTCCACCCTTCTCATGACATCCCCACATCCCTCGGGCTGGTCCTGTACCCAGAGCCTCCCAGACATTCCCAGCTCCCCCCGGCTCTGTGTCCTGCCCTGGATGTGCCCCTTCCCAAGGGAGGCTCTCCCAGTCCCACCTTGCTCTGGAAGCTGAAGATGGTGACAGACAGACAGACCAGGGCTGTGATCCCGAGGCACAGCAGCACCGACTTGGTGTTGTAGTAACTGCAAAGTTACCAGGAAAACCACATTGGGATCGTTCCCACAGGGATGGGAAGGGGGGATTCGCACAGGCAGGAGCTTGGCAAGGAAAGCACAAATCCTACGGGCACAAACAGTGCTGGAATTGTCAATATCCCACATTAATGTTAGAAAAGCAAGGATAGAAAAAGGCCTGGATGGATTTTCCTGATGTTTTGAAGGACAGAGGGAAGGCAGGAGGGTCCCTCTGGGCTTCCCAGAGCTCTGGAGCAGCCGATGGGCTCCGAGCCCACCAATCCCACTGTCCATGGACAGACAGGGAATGGGGAGGGTCCTGACTGGGAGGTAACAACACCAGGACGACAAAAGTCACCACAGCATGAGGGGAAACCAAAGGAGCAGCCCCTGGGCTCTGGCACCGGTCTGGTTTTGGAAAAGGGCAGGAAGGAGGGATTGGAGCAGGGACAGAGGCTGCGGACTCAGGCTGGAGTGGTTTCCAGGCTGGATCAGGATTTTGGCTGCAGTGCCAGGGTCAGCCCTTGGAAAAGCCAGTCCCACTCTCCCTGGGGGGATTTGTGTGGAGTCACTGGAGTTTTCCCCCTGGAGCTGCTGAGGCCGCGGGTTTCTTTGTCCCAATACATCCATCACCCGCCCGGGATCGTGTCCTGCTCTCCAGGCGTCCACGTGAGCCAGGAGCAGATTTCCCGGTGCAAATGAGCGAAAGGGAACGGGCCCTGGGATACAAATTCCTGAAACTGCTGGAAAAAATCCCTTGACTCACTGCAGCCCCACCTGCCTGGGACCTGCCCAGTGAGAAGGGTGGGATCCCTGTGTGGTCACCTCCAGCCCATCCAGGTGCTGCCCCGTCCCGGCCCCCCAGGGCTCTCCTGCAGGATTTGGGATGCGGGAATCCCCCAGTGCTGCCTCCGCTGGGACAGGGACAGGCCTTGGAAACCTTCCTTAGAACTGGGAGCCCCAGACAGCTCAGGTGGCCCAGGTTCCTCAGGAACAGGGAATTTTTTCAGGAAGAGACAGGACACGGGACACGGGACACGGGACAGTGTCCAACTCACCTGGAGAGCATCGCAGTGAGATAGGCCATGGACAGGGTCTGGGGAAAACAGAGCCTCATTAGTGCCCTCATGTCCCGGGAGGAGACACCACAGGGACTCCCTCAATCCCAGAGAAAAGGGCAGGGAAGCCTCTCAGACCCTCAGGAGAAGGAATTCCGGCAGTGTTTGGAACCCCCTGGTGACTGACAGCCACAGGAGAGGGCAAAGGGAGGGCAGACGGCACGGGAGCATCCCCTGCTCCTGCATCCCTCCTGCAGGGACCCAGCTCCCATCCCTGCTCCCATCCCACATCCCAGCTCCCATCCCTGCTCCAATCCCACATCCCAGCTCCTCTCCCACACCCCAGCTGCCACCCCAGCTGCCATCCCACACCCCAGCTGCCATCCCTGCCCCCATCCCACATCCCACCTCCCACCCCACCTACCATCCCTGCTCCCATCCCACACCCCAGCTGCCACCCCAGCTCCCATCCCAGCTGCCATCCCTGCTCCCATCCCAGCTTCACGTCCCAGCACATCTCAGCTCCCACCCCAGTTCCCACCCCAGTTCCCACTCCAGTTCCTACCCTAGTTCCCATCCTGGTTCCCATCCCATCTTCCATCCCAGCTCCAATCCCAGTTCCCACCAGACTCCATGGATTATTTTTTGGTATTTTTTAACAAACAGAGTCTCCCTTTTTTCCAGCTTCTCCCATCCCAGTGCAACCACAGCTCCTCAGCCCCAGCACAGGACAGTAAGAGGATGAAATTCCCACTTCTCCCCAGGAATCCCAGCCCTGTGTGTGTCCCTGGAGCCGCTCTGCCCCCAGGGCAGGTGCTGGCCAGATGTGCCACTCACGAAGATGCTGAGCAGGATCAGATTCCATGGGAAATATCTCCTGCAAAGGAAACAGGCCGGTCAGCAGGGCTGTGCCAGGGAATCAGTGACCACGAGGGTAATTAGTGACTGTGAGGGTAATTAATGGCCACGAGGGTAATTAATGACCCTGCTGGGTAATTAATGGCCATGCCGGTAATTAGTGCCCTGTGCACAAGTGCCAGGGGCAGCGCAGGGCAGAGTCACCCTGCTGGGAGCCACGGGGCCTTCGGGGTCCTCCTGGGCCAGCAGGACGAAGGTCCCCAGGACATTCCTGCTCCACTGGGAGCTGACAGGAGCAGCCTCTGGAATGTTTAATTCCCAGAATCCGGAGCTGCAAACGGGGCAGTTTCTGCTGCGAGGTCACAGCTGCAGTTGGACTCCTGAGCTGCAGCAACGCAAGGCTGCATCAGGCCTGGAACAGCTGCTTCCAACATCTGGCACAGGGTGCCCAGAGCAGCTGTGGCTGCCCCTGGATCCCTGGAAGTGCCCAAGGCCAGGCTGGACGGGGCTTGGAGCACCCTGGGGTAGTGGAGGTGTCCCTGCCATGGCAGGGGTGGCACTGGATGGGCTTTAGGGTCCCTCCCAACCCAAACCATTCCTTGACCCCATGAAAACACAGCTGCTGCCCCAGTCCCTCCATCCCGGTGCCAGCACAGCCCCATTCCATAACAGGGGGAAACCTCCTGGAAACCTCAAGAGAACATTCCTGCTGCATTCCCCAGGCTGTCCCAGATCCCAAAGCGATCCCTGTACCTGGGCCCGGAGCAGCAGGCGAGGATCAGGTAGGTGACGAAGAAAACAGCGCTGCAAGGAGAGAGGGAGAGTTCAGGAGGGAAAACCAGCCTGGGATGGTGATGCAGGTGGGAATTCCCATGGGATGGGGATGTTGGAAATGCAAACACCCCAGCAGGTGTGGATCAAGGCAGCTCCTACCCCTGGTCCCTCACTAAAGCTCCTTCCTGCCCTCACGGGCCTCCTGTGCATGTGCCCATCCCCAGGGTGGGACAAAACATCCCTGGAAAAGCTGAGGGCCGGATCTGGAGCAGAGCCAAGGTCAGGCTCAGGCCCAGGAGAGCACCCAAATGTGTTAATGACAAACAGGGCAGGAACTGGATTTGTGCTGGCTCTTAGGAAACATTCCCTCATGGAAAGGGAGGCCAGGGATTGGAAGGGGCTGCCCAGGCAGTGGTGGAATCCCATCCTTGGAAGTGTCCGAACACCTGTGGATGTGGCACTGGGGGACGTGGCCACTGGGGAGTCGGGGGTTGATGGTTGGACTCGATGGTCTCCGGGGGATTTTCCAACCTTCATGATTCCAAGATTCCATGACTCTGCAAGTTTCTCACATGGAGGTGCCAGACTTTGTCCCTCGTTTCCAAACCCTTTCCGGCTTGGTGGGATCAGGGCTGGGAAAGTGACTGGGCTTGGGCAGGGCTGGAAGGGCTGTGCTGGAGGAGGGAGCTGCTCCCCTTCAGGAGTGGGAAGTTTTGGACTCTCCATCCCTGGAAGTGTCTAAGGCCAGGCTGGACGGGGCTTGGAGCACCCTGGGATAGTGGGACCATGGCAGGGGGTGGCATTGGATGGGCTTTAAGGTCCCTCCAACCCAACCCATTCCAGGATTCTGCTGCAGGAGTGCTTGAGGAAGAGCCCAGGGCAGGGAAGGGCTCAGGGAAGAGGAGGATCTGCTCGGGGCAGGACTTAGGGCAGGAGGATCCATCCAGAAAAGGGCTCAGGGAAGAGCCCAGGGCAGGAGGATCCTCCCGCCTCAGCGGAGCCGACGTGCTGTGGCTGCCCAGCCCCGCCCAGCTCCTGGCAGTTTTTATCTCCAGGATTTAACCCCTCTCACAGCACAGCAGCCCCAGAGCTGAGGGAGGCTCTCCCGCCGCAGCCGGGTGTTTTTCCAGGCTCTGGAAGCTGCTCCCTGCTTTCCCCGGCGCCCAGGGCAGCGGTTCTGGACGTGCCGATGGCTCCCGATAGCCACTGACCCTTGGCCAAGGCGGGCAGGTGACGGCAGAGCCCAGGGCCACGAGCAGGGCACAGAGATAACCCAGGCACAGCTCTCCCACTGGGAAACCAGGAAAGCTGGAGTGGACATGGCTGAGCAGCTGGAAAGAGACTGGCGGGAGCCCAGAGCCAGCGGGGTTGTCCATCCCTCTTCTGCTCCAGATTTATTCCCCTGAGGTGCCACCCAGCAGTGGGAAACCATCCTGGGGCTCCCAATTTTATTTTACAGAGGTCTCTGGTTAGGAAGGAGATCCAGGCATGGACCAGGACAAGCATTTGGAGACACTGGAATGGAGGGAAGGGCTTGGCTCACTGGGCAGTGAAAAAACAGACAAAATTCAAGTCGTGGAATGGGTTTGGGTGGGAAGAGACCCTAAAATCCATCCCATCCCACCCCTGCTGTGGGCAGGGACACCTCCCACTGCTACTCCAAGCCCCATCTATCCCAGCCTTGAACACTTCCAGGGATCCAGGGGCAGCCACAGCTTCTCTGGGAAATCCATTCCAGGGCCTCAGCCCCCTCACAGGCAGGAATTCCTGCCCAGTATCCCATCTATCCCTGCCCTCTCACAGTGGGAAGCCACTCCCTGTGTCCTGTCCCTCCATCCCTTGTCCCCAGTCCCTCTCCAGCTCTCCTGGAGCCCCTTTGGGCACTGGAAGTTCCCAGCTCTCCTTTCCCTTCTCCTCTCCAGGTGAGCACCCCCAGCTTTCCCAGCCCGGTTCCAGAGGGGCTTCAGCCCTCGGAGCAGCTCCGTGGCCTCCTCTGGACTCTCTCCAGCAGCTCCACGTCCTCCCTGTGCTGGGCCCCAGGGCTGGGGCAGCTCTGCAGGTGGGGTCTCAGCTGGGCACTGGGGGACAATGACCAGGGGGACAATGACCAGGGGGACAATTCCTCCAGGACAGAACCCCCCCCAGCTGCCCCAAGGGTGTTCCTTACTGGAAAACAGGAAGGAATAAACTTCCTCTGGGCAGGGAGCTGGAAGAGGTGACCCCAGAGGCCAAGGTGGGGACCTGAGCAGGGCTGAGCCTCCTCTCCCTGTCCCCTGCGAGGTGACACTGCCTGTCCAACCCCGGCTGCCCACTGGAGCACCTTTGGTTCCCTCCTGGTGCCACAGAGCTGCCAGATGCTCCCATTCCCGCTGTTTGGAGGCTTTTCCCAGGTTATATAAGCTGGTGTCTCATCTCTTGATTTGGGTGTGAACTGATTAAAGCCGAGTTCACCTCACACTTAATGAGCAGCACCGGCCCCGCCAGCAGGCCGGAAACCGCAGAGCTGGGAGATCCCAGCGCACGGAAGCTCCGTTCCAGGCTGGTCTGGGTGACCAAGGAATGGCACCCCAACTTCGGGGCTCTGGGGTGGAGCCCCAGGAGTGACAGCCCCACTCAGACATGGCTGGGAACATCCCAACACCTCCAAATCCACCCCCCATATCCACTGGATGTTGTGTAATGGAAACCCCAGCAACCACCTGGATTCCAAGGGGACATGCCCAAAATCAAGCCTCTAAGATACCCTGAGCATCCTTCCAGGTCTCATAGAGGAGTTTCCACACTTTCCCTGGAAACGCCCCAGTTTTCCCTGGTTTTCTGCAGGAAATACTCAGGCATTTACTTTGACCCTGGTTTCTAGAGCCATTTTTTGGGAAGCATTTGGAGTTTGCCAGGATCTCCCTGGAAGTGTTTGGAGTTTGCCTCTCTCGTGTCTCTGGCTCATTCGGGTGAGATTTTCCATCCTCTCACCTCAGGCTCACCCATGGACTGGTTGCCCTGAGAGGTTGTGGATTCCCCATCGCTGGCAGTGTGCCAGGCCAGGCTGGACATTGGAGCAGCCTGGGACAGTGGGAGGTGTCCCTGCCATGGCAGGGGTGGCACTGGAGGGGCTTTGAGGTCCCTCCAACCCAAACCATTCCGTCATTCCAGGACCTTCCCCAGCTGCCCCTGGACACTTTGGAGCAATTCCTCACATGCAGGACAGGGAAGGGTTTGGAAAGTGCTGGAGCCCCTTCCCACATTCCCGCAGCCCCATCCCGGCTGTCTGGAGCACACAAGGCCGCAGGAAAAGCCAGGGATACTCACTAGGAAGCCCAGTACCAGGCAGAGTGGGTCTGGATGTAGCCCTTGACCGGTTCACTGCAAGATACAAGGAAAGATCCTGAGCCAGAAAAATCCAATCCCTCCCAGCTCCCTGCTCAGCGACCCCCAGGAACAGCCCCAGCGAGGGGAATAAAAACCCAGCCCTGGGCGAATCCCCTCGGCAGCCTGAAGCCGAGGAGAGGAATTCCAGCTGCCCGGTGCAAAGGGCAGCGCTGGTCCCACAATTCCACACCGGAGCTGGCTGGGAACGGCTCCCACAGGGGATTAGGGAGCCCAAATCCTCGGGCTGGTGGTGATCCATTATTTATTCTGGAGGCAACATGAGCCACACGCACCCCGAGTGCTCGGTCACCCGAGCTGGAGAGGGGGATGAGCAGGGGAGGGAACCCAGCCCCTGGAGCTGGGATCTGGTAACTCCACAGGAAAAACCCAGCAGTTCCTGCCCAGGGGCAGTAGCCCAGGGCATCACCCAGGATGGACAGTCCACATCCCCAGCGTGGGTGGGAATGGGAGCAAAAGGACTGAGGGACGTCTGAGTGTTCCCTCAGCTTTGCTTTTCTATTGGAATACTTGGGAAAAAATCCAGGTGTGACACAATCCCAGGAACCTGCCCAGGGCCCGGGGCCCAGGGGGCTCGGGACACACCCAGCACCCACCAGAAGGTGAAGAAAGCCACAATGACAACGGTGACCAGGAGCTGGACCATCAGGATGGCGTAAACCTGCAGGGAGAGGTGATCCATGGATCCCAGAGTCCAGCACAGCCCGGCCCCTCCAAGGGCTGGGGGCTCCGGCTGTGCCAGCCCAAGGCACGAGGGACATGGTCCTCCCTCACCTTCCTGATGAACACCCTGCGCACATTCCGGTCGTCCCAGCTGAAGGTCGTGAGCAGCTCCGTGTCCCCCGGGTACCCCCCGCTGCCGTAGCTTGGGCTGGTGCCTGCAGAGGCCGAAGGGAGCAGCTCCCACCCCAGTTCCCCCCAGCTGCTGGACCCCAACCCGAGGGAGGGATCACGGCTCAGGTGCCCCAAATTCCCAGGTTTTTCTCTGCCCCCTTCCCCCTCCTGCAGCTTGCTGGGACCATCCCTGGGAAGAGAACAGGGAACGCTCCCACAAACCACCCCAACACCGGGCTGAATCCCTGTTCAAGAGAACACCAAACCTTCCACAGCAGCTGGAGGGCTGGGATCATCCCTTGCTCTCTTTTCAGCGGATGTTAACACATCCGTGGAACAGCCGTGACTCAGCATTCCCAGCGGGAGCAGGAGGATTCCCTCGCTGCTCTCCTGAGCTGTGTTTGTGGCTTTTGTCAACACTGTCCCTGCTGCGAGAGCAGCTCCTGGCAGCTCCCCGAGGCCCATCCCTCAATCCCATTTCCATGCAGGGAGTCGGGGAACAGTTAAGCACCGAGCCTGAACAAGGAGGAAACAGCTCCGATGCCACCAGCGAGAAAAATCTTCCCCCAAATCCTCAAATCACCGCACAAGTCGTCTCTGCTCTGCCAAAGCAGGAACAGAAGCTCCTGTTGCTGGTTTTCCCTGTCCAAAGCCACGTTGGACAGGGCTTGGAGCAGCCTGGGACAGTGGGAAGTGTTGCATGGCAGGGGTGGAACGGGATGAGTTTAAGGTCCCATCCCACCCAAACCATCCCATGATTCCGTGATCATTCTGTGCACTCTTTGCTTCCCTTGCTGGTGTCCCCTCCTGTGTCACTGAAGTCCCCCCTGCCGGATTTCCACAGAAGGATTTTTGTGGGATTTTCCTGCTTTACATTCCCGTCCCTGCCTGGTCCACAGACGCCTCCCCTCCTCCTAAAGCTTCTGAGCCCAGGAATACCCAAATCCTTCAGGAAGATGGAGGAAAGACCCTCTCAATATCAGAGCAGACACCAGGAAAGCCAAACTCAAGGTCCTGATCCTGAATTTCTCCTGTTTTCCTGGTCAAAAGTTGCTCATTGGAAATGCAGGGGCCTCGCGTAGGTGCCCCCAGCAGGAAACAAGTCCCTGGCGCTGTTCTGATGTCCATAAATCCCTTGGTCCTTCCTTCCTGCCCCACTGGAGCTGAACCTCCTGCACGTTCTCCTGGGTCCCTCATCGGGCCCAGAGTAGCTGGGGCCCGGAGAATCCCTGGGACACTTCCCAGCCTCCTGCACCAATCCCGGCACCCAAATACCAAACTGGCCCCTGAACACCAAACTGGCCCCTAAACACCAACCTGGCCCCTAAACACCAACCTGGCCCCTAAACACCAACCTGGCCCCTAAACACCAACCTGGCCCCTAAACACCAACCTGGCCCCTAAACACCAACCTGGCCCCTAAACACCAACCTGGCCCCTAAACACCAACCTGGCCCCTAAACACCAACCTGGCCCCTAAACACCAATCCCAGCACCCAAACACCAAACTGGCCCCAAACACCAAATCAGCCCCTGAACACCAAACCAGCCCCAAACACCAATCCCAGCACCCAAACACCAAACTGGCCCTAAACACCAAACTGGCCCCTCAGGGCTTCGGAGGAGCTGAAGGGTTTTACCCTCCTCCCTCCCTCCCTCCCTGGTGGTGTCCCCAGCCTCCAAAGGATTTTATCCTCCTCCCTCCCGGTGTCCCCACACCCGCCCCCCCCCATTCCAAGGCCACAGCATCTCCTGAATTCATTGTCACAGAAACAACCCCAAATCCACATCCCTTCTCTCCAGTTGCTCCCAGTAAGGTGTGAGATATCCCATAGAATGGGTTTCCCACCTGGAGACCCAAAATACCCCATCCCACCCCCTAAACCCAAAATGCCCCATCCCACCCCATTTGGGCTTCGCCCACTCTAATTCATCATGACAGCAGAAAGGTCCAGATGTTGTCAGAGCCCACTGGGGGGGATTTCTTTTCTTTTTCCTTAGGGAAAAGGCTGAGAAGCCGTCAGAATGTGCCAGCACAGGCATCCCAGGGGGAAGTTTTCACTCCTTCCCCTTCCCCAAGCATCCCATCCCTGCAGCTGGACAGAACAGGCAGCAGAGGATGGAGCAGGGCAAGGGCTCAGGAGTCCCTAAATCCCATCCTTCCAGTGTTTTCTGTGGCTGGAACTGTGCTGAACGAGCATTCAGCCACCCCCAGGGGCACTTCCCAGCCGCCCCATCCTGACCCAGCCCCATCTGCAGGCCTGGAGCCATTCCCTGGGCACAGCCGGGCCTTTTCCTTTGCCACAGCCCAGCAGGAGCTCCAGGGAGCTTCCAGGTGTTGGAAAACCTGCTGGTCTGCCCAGGAATGGCCACAGGGATGCTGGAACAATCCAGCCTTCGGCTCCAGCTGAGTCCCAGCCTCCCTGGCTCTGCCACCAGCTGCCAACAGCCACGCTCGGGGCTGTGACACCAATTGTGACACCGATTGTGCCACCTCAGCTGCTCTGAGAGCTGGGGCTGAGCAGGAGCTGCAGGAGGGGGTGGGGGGATCCCTGCAGCTGCTCCAGGACTTTCCCTCCAGCCCCAGGAGCTGGGATCACGCAGGGCAGCAAGCTGGGAATGAGGATTTCTCCCACCATGGGACTGGGAAGGAGTTTCCTCTCATGTCTGGAAGGGAGTGAGGTCTCTGGGATGGCTGGAATGGCTTTTATTTACAGATACAGAGTTTTCTCTGCAGATGGAGACTTTTCTGTGTAGATGGAGACTTGCAGGAGTGGATGGAGACTTTTGTGCATTGACAGAGACGCTCCTGTGCTCACAGAGGCTCACACAGCTCACGGCTGCAGCTCTGCCCTGCACCAAACTGGGCACCACATCCCCTTATCCCTGTTCCTCCTCTCCAGTCCTGGGGGGATCTCTGCCCCTCTCCCAGGGCTCACCCCAGTACGGCCATGGAAGGACTTACTGGGATCGACGTAAGCCCAGCTGGGGTGGAGCGGGGCCGCCGGCGGGGCAGGGAAAGCCCCGGATTTCATCCCTTCTCCCGCTGTCGCCTCCTCATAGGACGGAGGGGCCGGCGGGGCTGTGGCATTGTCCTTCCTGTCCCCCTGCCCCTCGGAGCTGGGGGGTTTGCTGGTCACGGAGAGCTGCACAGAAAGGGGGAAGGAGAGGGAGATCTGAGCGAAACCATCCCGGACACTGCCCCGAACGAGAACCTGGCACGGACACAGCGCAGGGGGAGGGGGCTCTGCTGGAAAAGGGGTCAGGAGCCGGGAGACACCCAGCAATTCCTGGACTGGACGTGGGCCCATTCCGGCACTCCCGGGAAGGGGCATCCATGGTTGAGGGGAGACGGGAAAGCCCCTGAGGTGTTAAGTGGGATGAGAAGTTCCAGGCAGGGCCTCGGGCTCGACGTGACACCGAAACCATCCACGGAATCCTCTGCTTTTCATCAAACTTCCTACATTGCTCCTGAAAAAGAGCTTTCAGTTCCTGGGCAGAAAATCCTGAACTCTTCATTCCCATTTACACCCATCTCGGGGAGGTGGTCCCAGGAATGCTCTAGTTTGGCCCTCTGGAATTTTCTCCCGGCTTCTTCCTCTCTGCCCGTGAGGAGGCTCAGCTCTGCCCCTTCCCAGCGTTCGAAGGACTTGGGATCGCAGCAAGGAGCCAGCCTGGGGCCACCTGAGCGCTCGCCTCTCCTTGGGAACACGATCCCTTTAACCTTCCCCATCAGCCCGGGATAAACTGTCCGGCTGGGCTCCTCTGCTGCCCCAGGAGGAGCCAGCTCTGGGGGGTCCGCAGGTCCGGGGGATGCGGGGCTGGAATCACAGCGAGCCCCAAACGCAGCAGCCATTAATTAACACAGCCGAGAGCGAAAAGGGCTTCAATTAAAGGGGTCACAGGCCCTGAAACACAGCAGGGGCCAGGCTGGGCTGTGCCCCCTCCCCTGCCAGCCCCCGCCACTGCCTCTCCCTGTCCTTCCCTGTCCCCTGGGTTTAGGGGGCCGAGATCAC
>VZTE01000770.1:51117-96921 GCA_013397775.1 Eulacestoma nigropectus
TGGGATGGGATGGGACGGGATGGGACGGGATGGGGAGGATGGGGTGGGGAGGATGGACAGACACAGCACCCGGGAGGATGAAGGGTTGGGGTCAGGAATTGGGAGGATGCAGGGATGGGGAGGATGTGAGGATTCAGGGATAGGAACAATCCAGGGTTAGGGAGGATGTGGGGATTCAGGGATAGGGATGACCCAGGAATGGGGAGAATGCAGGGATGGGGTTCCACCCCACAGGTGGCCAGCAGCTGCCCCAGAGCTGTTGAACCTCAGGACTGGGATTTGCAAAGGGAGGGAGACTTGGAGGAGCCTTTGCTGCAGCCTCTCTTCGGCTGCCTCAGAGCCTACCGTGGGAGCGGCTCCCAAGGATCCTGGAGGTGCTGTGGGGGGCTGGAGGCTCCAGTGGGACCGAGGGATGGCCTGAGCCAGGCTCTGACCGACAGCAGGAGGGAGAAATCCCTCACTGCCTCCCTGCCCCTTCCCATGGACCAGGCTCCCGCATCCCACCCTTGTCCCCTCGGGGCCGGTGCAGACCCAGGGGGGCACAGGGAGGGCCTGGAGGTGCCCTGGGCAGCCCCACCCCCCCAGCAAATTATCCATCAAAGTTATTGATCCAAGCCCATGGGCAGGGGGAAATGGGGAGCTCCCAGCCCAGGGCACATCCAGGGGAAGAGGCACCGAGGGAATCGGGGTTTTCACTGCTGTGATGGGGCCTGGGGGGGGAAATGCAACCTCGGGGCTCAGGGAGATGGGAACACCTGGACCCCAGGAGAGGGGCTGGAGTGGAACGGGAGCTCTCAGCAGAGCAGCCTCGCTCTCTGTGCCCCCGAAATGGGACAGTTTGGAGCTGAGACCCTCCCTCCCCCCTCCTGCCCCTCCCCAGCCCCTTCCAGTCACTCCTGAGTTGGCCAGGTCGATAGCAGAGGTACAAACAATCACTCAGCTGTTCTGAGCACTCCGCCGGGACAAAAAAACCACGACCAACTTCAGGCTCCCCAGGCCCAGCACAGAGAAGGTGAGGAATCTCTGCAGGGAAGCGGGGTGGAAAATCCCTCCCCATCCCTGGATTCTGCGGAGAGGCCGGGAAAGGAAGGGTTAAAAGGAAAGCACGAACTGCAAGGGCAGGAATGCAGCCAGGCAAAGCCGCGTTGGCATCCGCACAGACCCAGCCCGAGCCATTCAGCTGGAAAGGGGCGATTCCGCAGGACCTGTCAGGATTATTCCGAATCAATTAAGGGCCACTTAAACACTCCTCAAGGGCTTCATTCTCCTGGGGCTGGGCAGGGGCTGAAAAACCTGGGCAGGTCCCAGGGGAGGGAGAGAAACTGAAGCCAGCACTGGTTCCTGGATTCCGGCTGCTCCCCGAGGGTGAGGATGGACAAATAACCAGGAACAAGGATGGATAAACAGCCATGGATAAATAACAGAGCACAAGGATGGATAAAGACCCTCCAACACACTCAGCTGGTCACCCCCGTCCAGCAGGGGCCTGGCCAAGGGGTCAAGAGCTTGGGAACAGAAACTCCGGGTGCTTTGTGACACGCAATTCCTCAGGAACCCCAGGGCTCTGCTCCCCAGCCAAGCCAGATTCCTTGGAGTGCTACCTCCAGACTCCACACGCTCCATCCCAGGCTGGAAAGGCTTAAAGAAGTAAAATGTTGGGTCTGGGAGAGGAAAATCTCCCAGCAAAGCAACAACCACAGCAGCTCCTCCTGGATAAAAACAGCAGGGAAGAGATTCCAACCCCAGCACTGCTCTGCTCAGGGAATATCCTCAGTGGGAAGGGACCCCAGGGGTCATCCAATCCAACCCCTGGCCCTGCACGGACACCCCAAAGTCCCACCCTGTCCCTGAGAGCGCTGCCCGAAGGCTGCTGGAGCTCTGGCAGCCTCGGGGCCGTGCCCATTCCCTGGGGAGCCTGGGCAGTGCCCAGCACCCTCTGGGGAAGAACCTTTCCCTGATGTCCACCCTGCCCCTCCCTGGCCCAGCTCCAGCCGGTGTCCAGCAGGTCCATCCCCACCCCCAGGCTCCCAGGGGATCTCAGTCTCCCCTCCTGGCCCAGCCTGGCACCAAATCCAGCACCAAGAGGCACCACCCCCGTGGGGCTCTGAGGAACCACCTCGTCCTTCCTGAGCCAGGAAAACCATCTGGGAGAGCCCTCAAGGCTCTGCTTGGTCCCGGAGAAGATGAGGATGACTCTGCCCAGCCCGCAGCGATGAAGAGCAGATCCCTCAGGCTTGCAGGGACCACCCCTCCCCAGAAAAGCTGCTCCGAGCTGGGATCCTGGTTCTCCTGTTTGAGCTGGAAGCTCCCAAATGTGCCAGAGTCCTCCCAAGGGGTTCATTGTCTGTAGGGTCCCAGTCCCACCAGTGCATCAGGAGATCCCAGATCCGGCTGTCCGGCATCCCCATCCAGCTCCAGCCCAAACCCAACTCTGGCCATTCCCCTCCTCACTCTTCCCTTTGACACTCAGGCTGGGAAATAATGGTAATAAAAAAACCTCTGTCCAGGCCACACCCAGCCAAATCCACCAGGGATTTCGCAGGATTAAAACAACTTTGCTGAGCACTCAATCACATCAAAAACAAAGGAAAGGGAACCTGATGGGATAATTAAGGGATTTGCTGCACCAACATCCACAGTGGCACACCCAGAAGCCCTCGGTAAATACCCTCTCCCCCATCCCAAGAGGGAAAAACCCCCCTGGCAGTGAAAGCTCTGCCATGGACTTCAAAATAAAACATTAAAAATTCAGGAATTTACCCCAGGCTGCTGAATTATCCATGGATTATTAATGCTAAATCCCTGGTCCCTGGATGGGAGATTAACATGCAGGCTGGGAACATCAGGGAACGCACGGAGAGGGGTTTGGAGGATAAAAGAAATGAAAACCTCCTTGTCCTTGAGGGGCAGAGCCCTGCCAACATCCCAGGGAGCTTCCCAGGGCTGTCAGCCTTGGAGCTTCATCTCCATGGGAGATAGAAACCTGGACAGGACAAGGGAGAACGGTTTTAAACTAAATCAGGAAAGATTTAGATTGGATGTGAGGAAGGAATTCCTCCCTGTGAGGGTGGGGAGGCCCTGGAATGGATTTCCCAGAGCAGCTATGGCTGCCCCATCCCTGGCAGTGTCCAAGGCCAGGCTGGACAGGGCTTGGAGCAGCCTGGGACAGTGGGAGGTGTCCCTGCCCTGGGACTGGATGGGCTTTAAGGTCCCTTCCCACCCACCCATTCCATGATTCCCTGCTCCCATCTTCCTTCCCGGCCAGCTCCTGCCTCTGCTCTCACCCAGCGCCCTCCAGCCAAAATGTCCCCTCCTTCCTCCCCGGGATGTTCCTGAAGGATGGGACAACACCCCGTGAACACACGGGAGAAGGAGCTGGATGAGCCTGAACCCTTTGGGATGGGAATGTTCTCCCAGGTTCCTGCACTCAGGCCTGGAGAGCTCCTGCTCCAAACCCCCCTTCCAGCACCCCCTTCACACCTCCAGTTTCCCATTGCCTGGAGGGAAATCCCACAAACTGAGCTGTCCCCCTGATCTTGGGCTCCCAGCTGCTGGGGAACATTAATTATAACCCTGAGCAGGCCACTTTAATTACCGAGGGCTCGGCCTGCCGTGGTGGGCAGGAACTGTGAGGAGCAGCAGCGGGGGAAGCTCCTGGTTTATTCCTGCATTTTGCCGTGGGACCAAGGCAACGGCAGGATTTGGGTGTTTGGAGGAATTTGGGCCTGTTTTATTTCTTTAAACACCTCCAGAGCTGTGGTGTGAGATTTCCATGGATCACAGGGGACGGTGGGGACACAAAAGAACAAACGGAAGCAAAATCCGCGATCCCACGTCAGAGCGGAGCAGCTCCACGCGCTCCCAGGGCCTGAGCAAACACTGAAATCCAGCCCGGCTCTGCCCGGGATTAGACTGTGCAGCTCTCAGGCCTTGGCAGCCGTTCCCTGCCCGCTGCCAGCAGAGCCTGTCCTGCCCCCGGGTGCAGCCAGGGCTGCTGGAGGGCAGGAATTGCACAAGAACTCCGAGTCCTGGCTGGGAGGGGGAGCAGAACAGGTTTGGGGACACTCGGAGCGACACCGAGCAGCTCCTGCTCCGAACTGCTGTGAAGGGACTTTGTATAACACAGCCCAGGGATGGCCACGGCGATGTCGGACACTGCTCCCACTTCAGGAGTGACTGTGGTGGTGACTTGGCTGCATTGTGCCCAGCAGAGGAGATGGAGGAAGGGCTTGGATGATCTCTGCAGGTCCTTTCCGACTCAGGATATTCCAGGTTCTGTGGTTCCAGAGCCCAAATTTCCAGCAATTGGCTCAAAATCCAGGTTTGATGGGGTTCTCCTGGAAGGATCCTCTGTCTCTGCCCTGGAAACTCAAATTTAGGAGTGAGGGCATTTCCCACCTGGCCTAAGGATGTCCCAGGAATGGAACCATAGAATCAGGGAATCGTGGAATGGTTTGCATTGGAAGGGACAAGGGCAAGGACACCTCCCCCTGTCCCAGGCTGCTCCAAGCCCCATCCAGCCTGGCCTCGGACACTTCCAGGGATGGGGCAGCCACAGCTGCTCTGGGAAATCCATCCCAGGGCCCCACCACCCTCCCAGGGAGGAATTCCCAGTATCTGAACTAAAGCTCTCCTGGTTTTTGCAGCAGTTTGCAACATGTCCCATCATCAGCCCGTGGGCTGGTGCCTCCCTCACCTTCATCCCCAGCACACAAAGACCTCGCTCTCCTCCTTTGTGTGGCTCCAGAGATCCCAAAAGCCACTTCCTTCTTCTCTTTCCTCCCTAATCCCCACCTTCCCCAGGACATCTCTGCTCTCATGTCCTTGATGGGTCGAGAATCTCTGCCTGGAAAGCACCTTCAGCTCCTAAATGGGGGCAGATTTCTCTCCCCCTCTTTCACCATGAGGCACCTGCTCCACATCCCTCCCTGGACGGATCTGGGGCAGCCCAGGCTCTCCCTGTCCCACGCTGGGGCCTTTACCCCCCGCATCTCCAGGCAGAATTTTTTTAGTCTGAGTTTGTGCTCTTTGGGTGGATTTTCCCAGTTTTTGGGATACCGCAAAGCTCCTCCACTCCCAGCAAGACCCAGCCCCTCTTGGATTCCACAGCAGCAGATTCACGAGCTCCACTGGAGCAGCAAAATGAAATCCTGAGCTCCCTGGGCAGCTCCATCCCCACCCAGGAGAGGATTTCAGGGCTTTCCTCACGCTGGGCTGGCTGGCACGGCCTCGAGGAGCTGCCAGCGCTCCCCAAACCTCGGCACAGCTCAGAGAGGCAAAGCAAATCGCGGTGACAGCGGGGCCAAATCCTATCAGCATGGCACGGGCACAGGAGGAAATCAGAGCCACAGCCCAGATTTAAAAACAAAACTCCTCCAAAAGTCTCTGTACCATGGCAGGAGGGCAAATCCCAGCCCAGGCCTGACCGCACCCAAACCCCACTGAAATCCAGCCACTACAAACAAAAATATCCCACCCTGAACCCTCACCCTCCCCTTTCTACTCCACAGTGGGAAGGAGCCAGAGGCTTTACAGAACCTGCTTTGGGTTCTCTCCGTGTCACCCTCGGCCTTGAGGAGAGGTCTGGGAAGGAGCGGGAAGCAGAGGGAGAAGGAGGGACATGGAGGATGGAAGGTGAACAGGGCCATGAAAAGAGGTGGAAGCAGGGAAGATAAATGGGCCTTCCACTGAACATTGGAAAGCAGGAGGCTGGATCTCCTGTCTGCACCTCCTGTGTGAAAACAGAAGTTTTGGGAGCAGTTTTGGACCCTGTCCCAGCCCTTTCCCAGCTGTTGACCACACGGAGACCTCTGCAGGATCCGGCCTGGTGGGAAGGGTTACAGCCCACCCTGACGGCTGTGGAGGCCTTTCCATGGGGGTGTCCAGCCTGTGGAGCTGTTCTGCCCTTTTCCCTGCTTTTCCCAGACTCAATCTCCATCTGCCGTCGGGGGAACTCCCTGAAGCACTGTGGGAATCACGGGAAGCGTAAGGGTTTCGTTCGCTGTGTCTGGAGGTCGCCGGAGCAGCTCCCAGAGGCAGCTTGGTGGGATGGAACTCTGGGAATTCATCACGAGCTCCCAGCCTTGCTCCTGATGCTGGCCCAGAGCCCAGGAATGGCTTCCAATCCCTTCCAGCCCCAGGAGGGACAACTCCAGGCAGGGGGCACCTGGGGGATGTCCACAGAAACCGTCCCTGTCCTCCTGGCTCTGGGCCAGCCCTGGCCCAGTGGCTGCACCGCGACTTCCCTGGATCCCACCCTGGGTGGGATCGACCTTCAGCGACCAACTGGTCCTGCACAAACCCCACTGGACTCGGGAACCCAGCACTGGGAATGCTGGGGCTGTCAGAGCCCAGCTCCACACCCAGATCCCAGATCCATTCCCAGATCCCAACTCCATACAGAGATTCCAGATCCATACCCAGATCCCAGCTCTGCACCCAGATCCCATCTCCACATCCAGATCCCAGCTCCATACAGAGATTCCAGATCCATACCCAGATCCCAGCTCTGCACCCAGATCCCATCTCCACATCCAGATCCCAGCTCCATACAGAGATTCCAGATCCATACCCAGATTCCAGCTCCACACTCCCCCAAAGCAGAGGCAGAAGCAGCTTCTTACTCAGAAATTGATTTGAAAATGTTCCATGTAAAGGCCAGGAGGGATTTGGTACAATCCAAAGTCTCCTCCGGCTTCCTCTGATTGCTGCATCTCAGCCTGAAAATTATCCTTGTTTTTTCCCCTGTGGACCCCAAAGTTCCCTGCCCTGCCTCTGCTGCACCTGGCCCACGAGGGCCATGGACTGACCTTGGGCTCACATGAGAGAAGCCAAAAACCTTTTTTCTTTCTCCCTCAATCCCAGCTGTTTTTTAGAAGGACTTCTGGAATAATTTCTCTGCCCATCCCTGCACCTCCTCAGCAGGAGCAGCTCCCCAGGAAAGGCGCTGACACAGGGATAACATGCAGGGGACGAGACAGGAGGGGACAGGGAATGAGCACCTTGGATCCCCGGGGCTGGAGGGGACAGAGGACAAGGGGCTGCAGGAGTCAGGCCAGGAGGGGATACGGGACATCGTTCCTGGAGCCATCACCAGAACCAATTCCCAGCAGCATCTAACGCTGTTTTTAATTCTCCTTTTTTAACTCCGGGGTCACCTGGAGCCAGCATTTTCCTGGAGCTCATTCCCTTCCAGCCCGCGGCCCTGGATTACTGAGATTTACATAAAATGAGGAAAGCTGAGTTCAGCGTGGCACTGCCCCGTGTCACTGCTTGTCACTGCTCCGTGTCACTGCTCCGTGTCACCGCACGATGTCACAGCCACTCCCCAGTCCCACCCGCAGCACTGGGGCTCTTTGAGGTGTTGGGTTGTGCAAACAAACCCCGGTGGAGCCGAGCCGAGCTCTCCTGCCCGGCTCTGTCACCGGGGTCGTGTCCCACCCTCCCTGCTCCTCACCCATGTCACATTCCTGCCCAGGCAAGTGGCAAAGAGCTTCCAGCACCTGGCGAGGCCACGGGGGCTCCATCACTTGGGAATCTGCTGGTTTCTGGATGTGCTGGAGTCTGTCTTGGGTTATTTCATGGATTTGAGAGAAAAGCATTAATTATTTTCCTTTAAATGTTTATATGCCCTGGCCTGAACTTCAGCACCCAAACATGGGAAGAATGTTCTCCTTTCTGCCCTCCCTTAGGTGGAGTTAAAGGGAGGTCCCAACTTCCATCTCTGACATCACAGGATGTTGGGAATGGCCATATCCCAGAGCAGCTGTGGCTGTCCCATCCCTGGAAGCGTCCAAGGCCAGGTTGGATGGGGCTTGGAGCAGCCTGGGACAGTGGGAGGTGTCCCTGCCCCTGGCAGGGGTGGGACAGGATGGGCTTTAAGGTCCTTTCTAACCCAGACTGTTCCATGATTCCTGCTGGGCCAAAAGGCTCCATGGTCTCAACAGCCCTGGGAATGTCCTGATCCCGGCAGGATCCACAGCCCGGCTCCGGCAGCACCAGTCTTGCTGTCTGCCTGCACTAAAGCCCGGGCAAACATTCAGGACTGAACTTGCAAGTCCTTGAGATGGGATAAAGAAACCAAGCAAAGCCTCTCAGGCGGGTTCTACTCCTGGCCCGCGCCCAAGGTCCCTTCGGGAGGCACTGGAGGGAATCAGGGCTGCAATAATCCCTGTGCCTCCCAAAGGAACAACAAACACAGCCAGGGCCAATGGAAGCTTCGTGTGAAAAGAGATTTAGGACTCGGCCTGAAAGGCAGAGAAGGTGGGGATTTGTTCCCAACTTTGCTCCCCTAGGTGAATGTCTTTTGGATGGAATTGGGCAGTGGGAGAAAATCCCTTCTCCTGATGGTCACCAAAAGGGACCTCAACCCCCTCCCTCACTGTGCCACAGCTCCCTGCTGAAGAGGGGCTTGGGACAAGGGATGGAGGGACAGGACACAGGGAATGGCTTCCCACTGCCAGAGGGCAGGGATGGATGGGATATTGGGAAAGAATTCCTCCCTGTGAGGGTGGGGAGGCCCTGGAATGGATTTCCCAGAGCAGCTGTGGCTGCCCCATCCCTGGCAGTGTCCAAGGCTAGGCTGGAGGGGGCTTGGAGCAGCCTGGGACAGGGGGAGGTGTCCCTACCCATGGCAGGGGTTGGAGTTCAATGGTCTTCAATGTCCTTTCCAACCCAAACCAGTCTGGAATCAGGCAGCAGGAGCCAAATCCTGGAAAAACCCAGCTCAGGGGACAGCGAGGGACCCGTGTTTGGTCCTGTACCTGCTGAGGGACTCCCACCCACAGCCCCTCCTGTCTGGGAAATGCCCACCAGGATCAGGACATCCAGGGTGCAAAGGTCCCTGGAGCCAAACTGCTGCTGCAGGTGCTCCCATTCCCAGGTGGAAGCCTAGCTAGGGTGGGTGTTCATTCCCAGGTGGAAGCCAGGCCGAGGGGGTTTATTCCCAGGTGGAAGCCTAGCTAGGGTGGGTGTTCATTCCCAGGTGGAAGCCAGGCTGAGGGGGTTTATTCCCAGGTGGAAGCCTAGCTAGGGTGTTCATTCCCAGGTGGAAGCCAGGCCAAGGGATTTCTGCCCCTGCTGATCCCAACACAGATGAGTCCATTCCCTCATTCCCATCTGCACCGCTTCCCCAAGCCCACAGCGCCATTCCTCACACTCTGCTGGGGAACAGGATGGGATCAAAGCCTCCGGCACATCCATTTTTCCAGGCAGCTAACAGAGAACCTCAACAAAGAACAGGATTTGTCACAATACAAGAACTTCATTTTTTTCTTTTAAGGGCTGCTCCTGGAGAACTCTCCGAGAGAGGATTTCAGTTTTACCCATTCCAGTTTTCCCCCTCCTTTGTGGGACAGAAATCTTGCATTTCAAGGAACAGCAGAACCAAAACCATCCAAGTTTGTACAAAATTTTCTCCTAAGCTTTATTCCAGCGGTGGATTCTCCGGTGTCCAATGAAAAGGGCGTTTGCTGCCATGGGAAGCAAGAGTTCAAGTTGTCCCTTAGGATGTTTTAGAGGAGGGGGAGTTGCCTGCAGGTGCTCCCTGCTCCCAGAAAAGAGCAAAAAATGGGATTTCCAGCGGGGTCTGGGCAGCACATGGGACTCCAGTGACGGATCAGATCCAAGCAGGAAAACTGCCCATTGTTTATGCAATAAATCTTTTTGTGGCTCCGAGGTATTTCAGATGGAATGGAGATACTTTGAGATGTTTATACTTTCCTGGAAGCCAGGAGAGCAGAGATATCAGGGCCATCTAAAGCACTGGAGGAGCTCCTGTTGTGCAAGAATCATTCCCTGCCTTGCAAAATGTTCCTCAAAATATGGCACCTTCAAAACATTCTTCAAAACGTGGCACGGGGACCTTTCCTGCTGTACCAGCACGGGGTTCAAACACGGGACACCAGCACGGGGTTCAAACACAGGGCACCAACCAGGTGTTCCAAACACGGACACCAACATGGGGTCCAAACACAGACACCAACATGAGGTCCAAATACGGACACCAACACAGGATCCAGACATGGGCACCAACATGGGGTTCCAAACATGGGCACCAACATGGGGTCCAAACACAGACACCAACACGGGGTTCCAAACATGGACACCAACACGAGATCCAAACATGGACACCAACACGGGGTTCCAAACATGGACACCAACACGAGATCCAAACATGGGCACCAACACAGGTTCCAAACGTGGGCACCAACACGGGGATCAAACACAGGGCACCAACACGGGGTCCAAATACGAGGTTCAAACACAGGGTTCAAACACGAGGCACCAACATAGGGGTCCAAACACAGACACCAACACGGGGCACCAACACAGGGCTCCAAACACGGGGTTCCAAACACAGGGAACCCACACGGGGCTCCAGACACAGGGTTCAAACACAGGGCACTGTGGATACCGAAATGCTGCTAGCAGATGAATTTTCCAGCTTCTTGCATTAATTCTTTGAGAACCTTTCCTTTCAAAGCAAGATATGAAAACAGTAAGATAGTTTATGCAGACAATAGTCACATCTGGTGTTTAGCTAAGTTCTGTTTAGGGTACACTGAGAAATGTTTTACCATGGATGTGATGGAACCTAAACCAATCACCCTAGGAGGTGTGTGAACATTGTCCAATTGCTTTATGGAACTAGACTATATAAAAATGATTGTAAAATTAATAAATAATTCATTCTTTCGCTGGATTTGATGTTGCTACATCTCTCCGTTCCTGGCTCTACAGTGACAGGGCACCAACATGGGGCTCCAGACACAGGGTTCAAGCACAGGGCACCAACACGGGGCTCCAGACACAGGGTTCAAACACAGGGCACCAACACACCGTTGCAAAGACAGAGTTCCAAACCTGGGCACCAACACAGGGCTCCAAACATGGGGTTCCAACACAGGGCACCAAAATGGAGTTCCAGATACAGAGAACCCACACGGGGTTCCAAACACAGGGTTCCGACATGGAACACCAATACAGGGCTCCAAACATGAGGCATCAACACAGAAACCAACACAGGGATCCAGCACAGGGCACCAACACAGGCACCAACCTGGGGCACCAGCACAGGGTTCAAACATGAGGCACCAACACTGGGAACCCACACAGGGCACCAAGAGGTTCCAACATGGGGTTCCAACATGGAACATCAACACAGGGAATCCACGTGGGCTCGAACACGGGCACTGACATGGGGTTCCAAACACGGGGCTCCAACACGGGGCTGGAAAGAGGAGGACCAGCATGAGCACCCACACAGGGCTCCAAACGTGGGCACCAACACAGGGCACCAACATGGGGCTCTAAACATGGGGTTCCAAACATAGGGTTCCAACACAGAGCACCAAAACAGGGTTCCAACACAGGACACAAAGATGAGGCATCAACACAGGGTTCAAACATGAGGCACCCACACGGATTCCAACTTTCTGCAGATGCCAACCCACTCCGCAAGATCATTAAATTTGCACTTGGTCCCAGGGAGGGCCGATAACACCATCACACTCCAGGAGCTGGGGTTAACAGGTAAAATAATGCACTTTCCCAAATTTGTTGGGTTCCCTGCAGGGCTGGAATGCTCCTGGCTGCTCCCAAAGCAGCAGCACACCTGGAGTGAAGTGGAAAGCCACATTTCCATCACCTCCAGCAGCTCCAGGATCCTCTCCTAGACACAAGTACAGATTCAACAGCCCATTCCCAACCCTTCAGCTTGTGGGGTCTCCCGTTTTTCCCAGGCACGGGGCAGTGCCCGGCTGTGGCACTGCCAGGAAGCCTTGGCTCTGCCACTGGCTCAGTGCCTGGAGTCAGCAGGGCCTGGCTTTGTGCCATGGATGGATTCCTCTGTAAAACCAGTGGGATTACAGTGCTGGAGGTCTCTGGGGAAAGCTGGAATGGGTTGTTCTTGCTGGAAAACACCATCTCCCAGCAAATGTCATGAACACCACGATAGCCGGTCTCAAAATGCAGCTCCGACCTTTTCCCCACAGTCCAGCACCACAGGAACCCCCCAGCCACGGCACAGACTTGAAAGAAACATCTCCAGTTTCAGTACCAACATCTCCAAGCTCAGTACAAATGAGCTGCAATGAGTTTTGCATCTCCAGACAAAAGTCAGGACCATGAGGTTGGACTTTTAAGTTGCTCAGAACTAATCCTGCTGACTTCTTCCTTTTAATTAGTGCTGAGCACTGAGACATCCCCACGCTCCCCACAAGTAACCACTAATCAGGCAGGGTATGAGCTCCAGTAATTACCCGGATTTGCTCTACATCCTCCCTGCAGTAATTGCAGCCCTGAGTAACTCCTGCCCTGAGTAGGGCTGAGCCCTGTGCCAGGCACGTGGAGCACGAGCCTGGCCAGGACCATGATCCTGAGGCTCAGCAGCACCCAAATCCCTTTAGCCTCCAAAACTGTTTTATGGGACTGACTCCACTGATGGAAAAGCTCTGGCTGGAGAGATGCTGGGGCGGGACGCAGTCCAGGGGGAGGATTTTCAGAGGAAAAGGTTTTATAGGACCACAATCCCACCTTGTTCAGTCAGCCGTGGGCTGGACTTGTTCTTCCCACAGTCCCTCACTTGTTAAGAGCAATATTCCCACAAACATCTTGTTTTAGAGGGAAGAGAGGGGAGAGGGAGAGGAGATGAGAGGGTGAAAGAGAAGGGAAAAGGGGAAGGAGGCAGGAGGAAAAGAAGGGGGAAGGGAAAGAGGAGGAGGAAGGGAAAGAGGAGGAGGAAGGAAGTGGGACAAGAAGAGAGAAGGGGGAAGACAAGAACAGTTGCATTGGAAGGGACCCACATCAATCCTCTGCTCCACCTGGGAGCTCTGTTCCCCACCTGTCATGGAGAAGAGAACCTTCACATATCCCTGTGGGTGGGTCCCTTCCAGCTTGGGATACGCCATCATTCCATGGTATAATTCCAGCAATATGGAACATTTGCCATCAGTTCCGTGGCACTTGCACGGCTCCTCTGGAAGGGAAAAATGCTCAGGTTATTGTAGGGCAAGAGCCTCTGCTAGAGCCCAGAAATGGACACTTGGTCCTGGTGCTCTGCATCCCTCTGGGATAAATTGGTCCTACCAGCTACAGCTCTATCCCGGAGGAGCGATCCCACCACAGAGTCGGCTCTGCAGAGGAAAACGAGAACGAGCTCCTCAATTTCCAGTAAAGCCACCACCCCCAATGACAAGGTGAGGAAAAGGCTCTACATACATCCCTCAGGAATGCGAAGTGGAGAAAAGGGAAAAGAAACTTTCTGGGCAAGGAGCAGATGGGAAGAACCAAATCCCAGAGAAGAAAATCTCGCTCTGAGATTGACACCAAGAACTAAAAGGATGTTTCTGAAGAGCTGAGTTGGCCAAAATGGCCATAATTAGGGCACAGTTGGTGCTTCAGCCCTGGGATCACATTTTCACATGGGAATTTCTGATAGTCATTGCTTTGGGATTGGTTCCCAATTTTGTGGGTAGGAAATCTGTGCCCAGGCTGCAAAATTCTGGTACTCTGAGGAGCTGAGCTGTAGTGAATCACTTGGAATTTTGTGCCTCCCCTGCACTTTTCATGGAATCATGGAATATGCTCAGTTGGAAGAGACCCTCAAGGATCATTGAATCCAGCTCCTGGTCCTGCACAGGACACCCCCAGGAATCTCTCCATGTTCCTGGGTTTTTCTGGTTGTTAAATCACAGCCTGATTTTCAACACAACCCGACCTCATCTCCAGCTCCACAGACCCCCCATTGCTCCCTGCTCTTTCCGTGCTCCCGGGGTCCAGCTGGGGAGAGATCCCATGTAAGGAAGCCCAGGAGAAAGAGAACAGTCCTTCTCAGCACTGCTGGAAGCTGATCTATGACCTCCCGAGGGTGGCGAGCGCTGCATTCCCCAGCTTTAATAGAAGGGGCAGGATCTGATGTTCCCTCAGCTGGAACACGGAAGGAAAAAAGCATCAGATTTCCTGGGACCACGATCCCATCTCCTTCAGCAGCTGATCCTGTGGCCTCCCCGCCTCCAGATATATAAACGTCGTCCCAGCTCATCCTCAGGGACACAGCAGCAGGTGGGTACTGAGGATACTCTGGGCGGGATCACTCTTGGGAGCCTCCATGATGTGGGAACTGCGCTCCATCGCCTTCACCAAGGCCGTCTTCGCGGAATTCCTGGCGACTTTGGTCTTCGTCCTCTTCGGCCTCGGCTCTGCCCTGAACTGGCCCTCGGCGCCGGCCCCGAGCACCCTGCAGATCGCGCTGGCCTTCGGCCTGGCCATCGGGACCCTGGTGCAGGCCCTGGGCCACGTCAGCGGCGCCCACATCAACCCCGCCGTGACCCTGGGCTGTCTCCTGGGCTCGCAGCTCTCCCTGCTCCGCGCCCTCTTCTATGTGGTGGCCCAGCTGCTGGGGGGGGTGGTGGGCGCTGCCATCCTGCACGAGATCACCCCGGCCGACTCCCGGGAGGGCCTGGCCCTCAACAAGGTGAGGCTTTGGCACAGAGTGGGCTTGGGAGGGCACGGGGAGACTGGGCGGGGTCTTTGGGAAGGCTGAGGGATGGGAGGAAGGGGCTTGTGGCCAGCAAAGACCCTCTGGGGTCGGCGAGGAAGCCTCTGAATGCCACAGCCCAGCACCGGGACCTTGCTGCTCCAAGGGTCCTGCCAGGAGCAGGGATGAAGGCAGGACTCATCTTCCTCTTCTGGTTTTAGGGCTAAAATTTCCTGAGGTCAATCAAATATTTCCCATTGAGCCCCTTCTTCCACCTGGGAAATTTTTCCTCTTTTCAATTGGTGCCAAGAATGTCCCTAAAGCCAGAGGAGGATCCGGCTGGCCACAGACACCTCCCTTGGAGTCACAACCATCTCAGTTTTCCCTGGGGCTGTACTGGGGGGGACTTGGATTCTGGGGGGTCCAGGGGTTTAAGGAAGGACACACCCGAAATACCACCTCTGCATTCCTCCTGTCCCAGGCTCATCCCAACTTCCCCTCTGGTGTGGGTACAGGCAGCCTCTTCCCGGCTCTGCTTTGGCAAAGCCACAACTTCCAGGTTGCTGAAGTGGTGGGGAGAGGAGAGATTTGGGTCTAAATCCCAGATTTTCATTAGATCAAGCTCGTTGCTTCCATTGTGACGGGATGGTCACACCAGATCAGCTGGTTCATCCCAAAACCCAACACATGGATTCCCTAAAGTATCACGAGGATCTCAGGCTGGTTTCAGACAGGGAAAACTAAAGGCAGGGAAGCTTAGGAAGCCATGAGGGATTCTCCAATGGTATCCTAACCTCCAACACCCCCTTCCCCACTGCTGCACATGATAACAGGAAGGGGAAAAGGAATTGAAACCCAGGGATTCGCTGTCCCCTCTCCGTGCCCACCATCCTGGGTGCCGGGATCAGCCCCACCCAACCCCAACGGAGCGAGGGAGGAGCAGGGATTGGGATGGGAAGCAGCTCATGGAAATCACCTTTCCCACAGCAGGGAGGCACTGCCAGGACTCAGTTGCACCGCCAGAGTGGTTAAGAGGGTTAAAAAGAGGGATTGTGGTTTAATCTGAACAAGGGGATTTAGGCTGATAATGACCGAGGGTAATAAAAGCGGGAGGTTTAAGGGAGACTCAGACTGCTCCAGCTTTGCTGGTTTATGGCTTAAACCACCTAAAAGTGGGAATTGGGGATTTTGAGAAGGTTTTTTTCCCCTGTGGGCTGTTCATCGTGTGGCTGCCTGCACAGATTATCCCTATAAAAAGGGAGTGGAATACTGGGGAGGAGAGTGAGGAAGATCTGACTCTGGAGCTCGGGCAGGAGGGCAGTTAGGACCCTCCTGGGGTCGCCGAGCAATGGGATCAGATTTGGGGGGGACACAGGGAAAAAAGGGACAGAGTTGAAGGAGGGGGGGGTGCAGCCAGGAACAGCTCCAGATCAGACCTGACAAATTCTCTGAGCCAAAAAAGTGTGGAAAGGGAATTTTTTTCTTTTTTCATGCCAAAATATTTCTTTTCAATGTCTTCAAAATGCAGCTTGTAAACTTTTCCAAGAGGCATTTTGAGTACAAGGAAAAGAAAAAAAAATGGAAAAATACAAAAAAAAAAAAAAGCCAATAAAATTTCCTGAGAGGTCAATCAAGCATTTCCAATTGAGCCACTTCTTCTACCTGGGAAATTTTTTCTTACTGGTGCCAAAAATCTACGCTGTCTCCTTTGGCTTCCTCTGATTTTGGATTCGTCCTCCACATTTCCCATCCGCGCACGGAACTTGGCCCTGGAACACGTTTTTCCTCCCATTCCAGCTGCACAATGAGACCACAACGGGGCAGGCCGTGACGGTGGAGCTGTTCCTCACCTTCCAGCTGGTCCTGTGCATCTTTGCTTCCACAGACGAGCGGCGTGAGGACAACCTGGGCTCCCCTGCCCTCTCCATTGGCCTCTCTGTGGCCGTGGGGCACCTCCTCGGGGTGAGTGGATGGGCCAAAACTTGGCACTTTTGGGGTTCTCATTTTGTTTATGCCCAAAGTTGGTTTGGCTGCGTCTCTGGGCTTCACAGGAGATTTGTAACCCATGGTTTTCCAGTGGAGAGAAGGAAAAATCCCACCAAAGCCATGGGAGAGCTGTGGCCTGAGCTCAGCTTTTATTTGGCATGAAAAACTTGATTTTCTGGACTCTGCCTCTCCTTGAGTCCCATAGGGATTACCAGGGATCCGTGGGATCTCCTCTCCTGGAGTGAACATGTTGGCAGCTGGGGCTCTCAAGAGCATGATGAGCCTGGGAAGTGTTTGGGATGGATGCTCGGGGAAGTCCCACCTGGATGACGGCCCAAAGCAGCTTCCACACCCGGTGCCCACAGGAAAACACTGTTGGTCGCACCACACCTTCCATCTTCCACGCTCCACGAGCCCCTGTGTCCATGGGGCCGCTCCTCTCCTGTCTGCAGAGGCAGGACAGGGAATTGTCTGCAGGACTGGGAGCTCATCCCTGCAGTCATCCCCACACCACACTTGGGACACACGAGCTCAGGCACCTCACGGGGTTGACTCAGGCGGTGGCGGCTCCTGGAATCCCTTTTCCTGGAACAGAAATGCTGGAGGGCGAAGCAGCAGCTCAGGGAATGAATCACCCTAATGACACCCCAACATTTTATAAAATGTGGTAAAAGGGCTTAATGCTGACACCAACCGTGGTGTTCCTGGCAGATCCGCTACACCGGCTGCTCCATGAATCCCGCCAGGTCCTTCGCCCCCGCCGTCGTCGTCGGAGACTTTAGCGACCACTGGGTGAGAACTCGGCTCTGGGGGTTGGGTTGGATGAGGCTCCCAAACTGCCAGTATTCCTCGAAACTCACCAAGCCAGACAAATTCCCAGCATTTCCATGCCAGCTCTCAGCTGGAGGAGAGATGGAGAGATTAGGAGCAGGAGGTGGGGCTGCTGGGTGCTTAATTGGCTTTTCCAAACTCCACACTGGGAGCGTTGCAACAGGATCAGGGTGTGAGGTCTGTTGACATGACTTAGCACAGGGGAAAAACCAATGGAGCGTGGAGCTGCTGCCAGTCCTGGGGAGCTTTCCTGGTTCCTGGATCTAGGTACACCTTTGGGAACACTCCCTGGCTCCCCAGGGAATGGCCATAGCTCTGAGCTCCAGGAGCGTTTGGGCAGCGCTCTCAGGCACAGGGTGGGATTGGTGGCGTTGTCCCGAGCAGGGCCAGAAGCTGGACTTCGAGGATCCTTGTGGGTCCTTTCCAGCTCAGGAGATTCCATGATTTTATTGTTTTCATTTGCAAGGAGCCTGGCTGGGGGCAGAGCTGTGGTGGTTCCTGATGTGTGCCGAGGTGTCTGGCCCAGGCCGGTGCCTCTTCCTCTTCCTCCTCCTCCTCCTCCTTCTCCCCCTCCTCCATCTCCTCCTCCTCCTCCTCCTCCTCCTCCTCCTCTCACAGCAATCCCTGAGTGAGTAGGAAAATGCTCCTCCAGATGATCCCACATCACTCAGCACATCCACAATGGGCCTGTCATTAATGCAGAGCTCTGAGCAAAGGAGGGAAGGTGGAAGAGGACGGTTGGGAATATCCAGGTACTGGAGCGGAGTTCAGGTCCCCAGCGATGGCCGAAGCAGAGCTGACTCCGTGTTTTGTTGCCAGGAAGGAACCCAAGCCCCTGGAATGCCCCTCAGAGATCCCAGTTCCTCCCCACCCCCCAAAGCCAGGCTGGGTTTTGCTCACCCCACTCTTCTCTCCTCCCCAGGTGTTCTGGGTGGGCCCCCTGATTGGGGCTGCAGCAGCTTCGATCCTCTACAACTACGTCCTGTTCCCGCAGGCCAAAACCCTCTCGGAGCGCTTGGCCATCCTCAAGGGCTGCGAGCCTGAGCAGGACTGGGCCGAGCGCGAGGTCCGGCGGCGCCAGTCCGTGGAGCTCCACTCCCCCCAGACCCTGCCCAGGGGGATGTCCGAGAAGGTGTAGCCAAACCTGTCCCTGGGCTGAGAGAGGAGCTGGAAACTTCTGGCATGGTTTCAGTGCTTGTCCAGAGGAGCATCTCACTTCTCTCCTCTCTCCCTTCGTTTCTCCTGGGGCACTGATGTTGACTCCTCTCCCGGGGAGATGCTGTGCTGGTCCCACCCACCTCCTCTCCCCAGCTCTCCCCACGCCCGGCAGGTTTCTGATCTGGGGGAGAAGCAGTAAATCCCAACCCCACAGGAACGAGGACCCTGGGACCCCCCGGGATGCCCTCTTCCACGTCCCCCTCGCAGGACACGGAGCTTGGCTGAGGCTGTTCCCTCCCGGAGAGCTCCGAGGAGCCTGGAGAGCGTTCATTACTCTGGGTGTGGAGGTTGCCACCCAATGCCTCATTGCTGCTGAACTCTGCTCCCGTCTCCGGTCCCCGCTCAGCTCTTGGCTCACGCAGGAGCAGGAGCAGGAGCGCTCTCTCTGAGCCATGAGTGTCACACACGACAGGTTCTGCTGTGAAAGGGACTAAAGTGCCACTTCCCACCCGCCATGGGACACAGAGGTGCTCCCACGAGGGCTTTCCTGGGAAAATGGGACTGGGAGCATGGCCATGAGTCCCTGCAGGCCCCACTGGGGAGCACTGGCAAATTCTCTCTCCTATGAAACGACAAACCCAGGTTACAGTCCAAACTCATCCCCAGCTTATCATTGGGCCAGGGTTGTCCTTCCTCTCTCTCCCTGGTTTTCCCTTCTTTCCCCTGGTCCTGTTCCCCTTGGAGGCTCAGATCACCTGGAACACACAAAGGAAAGGTTTCACACCCAAAGTGTTTCAGGCGTGAAGAATCAGAATCATGGAATGGGTTGGATGGGAAGGGACCTCAAATCCCACCCAGTCCCACCCCTGCCATGGGCAGGGACACCTCCCACTGTCCCAGGCTGCTCCAAGCCCCGTCCAGCCTGGCCTTGGACACTTCCAGGGGTGGGGCAGCCACAGCTGCTCTGGGCACCCTGTGCCAGGGCCTCCCCACCCTCACAGGGAGGAATTCCTTCTCATCTCCATCACTTGCTTCTCACGTCCCTTTCTCACAGCTGCATCACTCCAGACCCTCCAAACCCCCCCCACCCCTTCCCTGTGCCCTGTCAGGACCTGGTCATGGTCCTCAGCCTGGCCAAGGAATTTGGGTTGGTCTCTGGGTGAACTTTGCTCTTTCAGACATTGATTTAATCCCATTTCACTTGCTCTGCCCCAAGTTCTCCATTCCCAGAGTGAATCCCAACAGTGTCGCCAGCGTTGCCTCGTCAGTGTCAGCCCCACCAGGATTTCTCTGGAAAGGCTGTTAATGGGAACATTCAATGAGATTGGACCCAATTCTGAATCCTAAGAGATGATTTATGGATCATTATGGATCGTTTCCCTCCTCCTGCTCTGACAGGACCCCCTCACCAAATGCTGCTCTTCTCCCTCTGCTGCACTGGCACCATCCTCTCCTCCCCTCAGCCCCATCCTTTCCTTTCTCCCCATGTTCCTCCTCAGGTGTTGGGGCAGCTGTTGCTGGAGGGAAGAGGAGGGAGCCCAGCTTTGATCTGGCCCAGACCAAATGTTTATCCACAGCCAGTCCCTGCAAATACCCCCATAGGGCTTCGCCAAGGCAGCATTTCCAGCCCTGGTTTGATCCACCTGAAAACAGGGATTTTGCTTCCCTTTACTCCTCAATGGTGAATTTGAATTTTAGCTCAGAAGAGGCTTCTCAAAAATTCCCTCTCTTCTCAGCAATGGCAATAAAATCATGTTTTAAACCACTCCCAGTGTCAAATTGTATTTCTGTTATCAAATGCTCACTTTTAAAAGTCGTTTGGGGGTTTTGATGCTTTTTAAAGGAAAATGAATCCATGTATGTGTGCAGGAAAATCCCAGCGGGTTTTTCCAGAAGTCATCCTGTGCATGTTCTGCTGTAGAAAAAGCCACAGCTGAATTCAGTTATTTATTTAAATTAATGTTGGTGTGTTCAAGATCTCGTCTCCAGATCGAAGCATTTCATTTATTATTTACCCTGACAATGTTTAAGACTCGCAGGGCCTGAACCTGAGGTTTAATGTCTGATAATGGCTCTCCTCTTCCTCATGAAGTGCATTAAATTCCCTTTAACCCCCTGAATTCGGACACGGGGATCAAATACTGACACACTTATGGAAAACACTGACACATTTATGGTAAATAATAGATATAAAGTCCTACAAAGTCACCTCCCAGACCCCAAACCCCTCAGCCCGGTGGCTGAAGCAGCTCCAGTCTTCCCGGGAATACAAATTTACCTTCCCTGTGGAGCTGTGTCACTTCCCAATATTCGCTGTCAGGAAACCACCCGGACATTCCAGATTGCACCGAGGGGGCTGGAATTGGAGGGCAGGGTCAGGAACCCAGAGCTGCCACAGACTGACCATAATCCTCCCTACACTGGCAACACTTGGGATGCCAGATCCCGAGGGAGTGATTTGAGCTCGGATTTGAAGCATTCCCATATCCTCCCACCCCCGAGACCACGAGGTTTTCCCCTTCTCCCACCTTGGGGTCAGGGATGGCCTCAGCTTTGGGCTGATCCTTCCGCAAAGCTGCAGAAATTCCAGAGCATTTTGGACACACCCCCATCCCCTCCCTTGTCTTTGCTGCTTGGCTGCCGTATTCCTGGAATTATGGAATTGTTTAGGTTGGAAAATGCCTCAGAGACCAGCGAGTCCAAGCGTTTCCCCAGCACTGCCACGGCCACCCCTGACCATGTCCCCAAGTGTCACAGCTTTGAAATCCCCCCAGGGGTGGGACCCCACCCCTGCCCTGAGCAGCTGTGCCTGGTCTGGAAAACCCTTTCCATTGAGAAAATTTTCCCCAATATCCAACCAAACCTCCCCTGGCACAGCCTGGCACCATTTCCCTTGTCCCTGTTCCCTGGGAGCAGAGCCCGACCCCCCCCTGGCTGCCCCCTCCTGTCAGGGAGTTGTGCAGAGCCACAAGGTCCCCCCTGAGCCTCCTTTGCCCCAGGCTGAGCCCCTTTCCCAGCTCCCTCAGGAACTCTCCAGACCCTTCCCTGGTGCTCCAGCCCTTTCCTAGCTCCATTCCCATCCCTGGACACGCTCTGGCCCCTCAGGGTCTCTCTTGGCAGTGGAGGCCCAAAGGGACCCCAGGATCTGAGGGGCCTCAGCAGAGCCCAGCAAAGGGGCCCTGTCCTGGTCCTGCTCCTCACAGCTTCTGATACGATTTGTAGTCATTCCCAAGGAATTCCCTCCTTTCCCCACTCCCACTCAGGGAAGGAGCATTGCCACACCCACCCACTGACCCCGTACCTGTTGTAGGGGCAGCTGAGGGCGACCTGAGAGCATCCAAATTCCTGCTTAAGGGATCTGGGAGAACCTGGGAACATCGACCTCGATCCCAGCGCCTGAAGGGTTTCTGCGTCACGTGGGGAAATGAGGAAAGGACTGGGAGAATATGGAAATAAAATCATGGCCTGGAGAACCCCAACCCCACCTGTACCTTGGAAATCCCAGCCCAGGACAAACCCCTTCAGCCCCTGGTCACACCTGTGGGACAGGGAGGGCAGAGCTCAGCCCAGGGTCACCTCGCGGCAGGGCAGAGTGAGTCTCTGCTGGGGATTCCTTGGTCTGACCTTTCTAAATCCTCCCAGTCCCAATCCCAGAGCCTCCAGCAGTCACTTCCTTGCAATGCCATGACCTGCCTGGGATCAGGTGCATCATTATTTTACATCATTATTTTTAGGGATCTATTTACATATGAAGAAATATTTCCCGAGCATGCTTTCCTTGAGGAGGGGCCGGAGCCAGGAGGGTGAGAGGAGAGGCAGGGCCAGGGGTAGATGACCACAGACCATCCCAGAAGATGCTGATGCTCCAGGGGGAAGCCAGACATCCCAAAATTCTGCTCTTTCCAGGGGTTTAGTAAGACCTGTTTCCCAGGGCTCTGCCAAAGGATCTGCTGGAGAGAATGGAGGCTCTGCTTCAAGTTTTATCCAAATTTCCCAGGAATCCAAACAACCAAAAGAAAAATCCCACATTTCCAGAGACCACTCAGTGCAAGAATCTTCAGCTCCAGACCTGATGGCACAAGGGATGTTCCCAGCATGGGTCTCTTTAGCTCCCCAGTGAACATTTTAAAGCTGAGAAATTCTGTGGTGCATTTGCTCCGAGTCTCAGAGGCAGGATGGGGGGAAAATGGATTTTCCCGTTCCCCAGCTGTCCCCAGTGTCTCCAATGTCCTGCTGTGGAACCTTGGGCACTTGGAGCCAGGGGATTGTGTGAAAATCTTGGCTTTTCACAGAACCATGGGAGGGTTTGAGTGGCAAGGGACCTTAAAGCCCACCCCTGCCAGGGGCAGGGACCCCTCCCACTGTCCCAGGGTGCTCCAAGCCCCATCCAGCCTGGCCCTGGACACTGCCAGGGATCCAGGGGCACCCACAGCTGCTCTGGGAAATCCATCCCAGGGCCTCCCCACCCTCACAGGGAGGAATTCCTTCCCAGTATCCCACCTAACCCTGCCCTCTGGCAGTGGGAAGCCATTCTCCCTTTCCTGGCACTCCAGGCTTTTGGAATTTGTCTCCCTTCACCTTTCCTGCAGCTCCTTCAGGCACTGGAAGGCCACAATGAGGTATCCCCTGGTCTCTTCTCCAGGCTGGACAATCCCAGCTCTCCCAGCCTTTCCTCCCAGCAGAGCTGCTCCATCCCTCTGATCATCCTCTGGACTCTCTCCAGCAGCTCCAGGTCCTCCCTGTGCTGGGCCCCAGGGCTGGGGCAGCTCTGCAGGTGGGGTCTCACCTGAGTGGGGCAGAAGAGCAGAACCCCCCCCTCTGCCCACACTGGGGCTCAGCTCAGGCTCAGGGGTCTCTGGGTCCTGTCCAGCTCTCACCCCCCTGCACCCCCAGGATATTTTTAGCAGTTTCCATATTCCTGCGATGATATCAAGAACTCGTTCATTTATTTGTGGTGTTTTTCAGATGATTCAGAGCCCAGTTGTGATTTCAGGTCCCTCTGCCTTGGTGCAGCTGAAGCTCCTCCAGCCCAGGCAGGACGGCACTGCCAAGGGGAGGGGGAAAATCCCTTCCCAAGGACATCTCCCTCCCCACATCCTTGCAGTGTATGCCCAGGTGTGCTCCTGGTAAACCAAGGAAGGACTGCGCAGGTGCAGACATTTCCACAGCAAACACCTTTCCTGGGGAAAGCACCACTGCCCCAAACTCGTCTGAATCCCGAGGACACAACAAACGGCCTGTAAGAATCCCAAGGGAGCAGAAAGGGAGCCTTTGGATGTCCCTGGTGCCGGTGGCTTTGCTGGAAAGGGCTGGACCTGAACATCAGGACACCGGGGGGTCATCCCACCTTTCCCACTGCGTGATCTGGTTTTCCAACCGGGCTTTTGCTTTCCCTGATACTCATCATTATCCCCTGGGACAAAGGATGATTTCAATGCAAATGACCTCCTGAGGAGGCAGAGCAGCCCCAGAGCTGCCTCGAGACCGCCAGGAATTACTGAGCAAAGAGCAGAGCAATGCTGTCATTAAGCTTTGGCACCAGTCAGCACTTACCGAGCGTTTAGGTGGCATCCGTGTTTAGGGAGCACAGGTCAGCGGGTCACTGTGACCCCCGGCAGCCACTGAGGGCTGCAGGACACCCTCGGGACAGCCCCAAAACTCAATGTCACAGCGTTTTGGCTCTGAAGCCGGGACTAAAGGAAGCCAAAGCCTCGTTGCTGCAGGGCAAGAGAAAGTGGAAACGCCACCAGCCCCGGGCCAGCGCTGTCATCCCTCAGCTTCAAAGAGAGGGCAGCAGATGGGGGTCAGATAAGAGGGATCCTTGAGAGCCCCATCTGAAACACCTGCACAGGTGCATCTCAAAGCAGCAGCAAACCCTTCCCTGCAGCCCCCGGACTGAGGATCAGGAGGGCAAAGTTTGCTTTGTGATATTTCAGTTTTTCCTTATCAATGCCTTGTTGCAAAATCCTGAAGCTGAGCCAGCAAGAAACACCTTTTCTCTTCAAAAACTGAACTAAACTTTCTCCTCTGATGTAACCCCAACCAAGGTCTTTGGGTCATCTAATCCCAGCCCACGACTTTCATGGTTGGACTCAAAGATCTCAGAGGTCTTTTCCAGCTCAGTTGATTCTGCATTTCTGATCCCAGTTCCAGCAGATTTGGTGTCTCCTCTTCGGGACATCCTGTCTCTGTTATTATTCCTGTCTCTATCACTGGGCCAGTTTTAAGGTCCTTGGCTGAGGGATGGAGCCAGATGAGGAGGGAATCGCAAACCCCAGCTGGTGCTGGGCTCAGCAGCATTTGTGACCTGAATTTGGAGCAGCCTCTGGCAGGTCCCAAGGTGCAGCACGGAGCTGAGCTCACCAGAACAGCGAGGAAATGCAAATTAATGACAGCAGATTAACAACAGCCCCACGCGGGCTCCGACAACGAACGGGGCAGAGTGGGGACAGCAGGGACTGACGGGGACTGGCACAGGGTGGCCTCGGTGACACACATGCCTTCGTGGGCGAGGCAGAGCCCAGGCCAGCCCCAGGCAAGGATGAGGCAGCAGCTGCCTCACTCCCACCCCCTGCCCTCTTTGGGGTCCCTCCGCTGAGCGATTCGGGCAGGTTTGGGTTGTGTTGTTTGTCTGCTGATGCCAGCAAGGAGGAGGAGGAGCAGGAGCAGGAGGACAAGGATGAGGAGGATGAGGAGGAGGAGGAGGAAGGAGGCAGCCAAACCTGCCCTTGTTGCCAAAAGCCTCCTCGTGTTGTGTCCTGCAGGGCGGGTGAAGCGAGGCGTGTGTGACCCCTCCACGTAGGTGTCCGTCTGTCAGCGCCGCCCGCCCGGGGCCTGCCAGCTCCTTACCCAATTCCATTAAAGCACATCAAAGCACTTTCAGTTCAGCCAAGCTCCTCGGATGGCACGGGGCCAGGGAGAGGACAGGGAGCCTTCCCCACGCCAGGGCTGACATCAGAGCAGCCAAGCAGGAATGCCCCGGTGAAAAAAGGTTCCCAAACTGCCTCGGGAAGAGGCTTTGTGTGGTGTGTTGGGAGAGAAATGTCTCGTTTCTCTCTGGAAGTTTTCCCTGTCATTCCCAGCCATATTTGATTATATCCCCTAGCCAGCTGCAGGATTTTGCTTATTATTATCCACACTTGGGAGGCTGGAAGAGCATTTTTTTGGCTTTTCAGCCAAAGCGAGGAGGGTGCTGGAGGAGCCGACAGCAAAATGCAAGGGAGATCCAGGATGGGAACGCTGAGGAAGGGTTTGGAGGATGGGAACAGGGAGCATTTTATCCAGCTGGAGCCACAGACAGGACTGAAGGGAAGTGGCAAGTAATTACTGCAGCTGGAATCTAGCCAGGGTGTCTTGAAATACCAGCTTGCAAAACTTTCACCAAAACACGCCAACGGACCAGGTGTTTCGAGGATAACAGATCTGGGCTTTGACTCTGCAATCAGCCCGGGGATCAGCAGATCCAGGAGAAAACCATTATCAGGAATTAAGGCTGTAATAGATCCTCAGTCCCTCGAGGCCCTCCAGGTCTGTTTTGCTCAGGATTTTGGGTACAAAGGAAGAGAAAAGCTCATTTATTTCCAGGTCTGGACAAGATGTCCCCTCTCCTTGCTCTGGACAGGAATCCTCCTGGTGTTTGACCCCCCCCCCAGGCCTGACAGCTTCCTCAGAAGGCAGCAGTGAATCCAACTATCTGGATTTAGGGAGGATTTTACCAACGTCCTGCCTGCAGAGCTGAGTGCTGCAGCGTGGCTGCCCCTGCAGAGGGACCCAGCAGCCAGGGATAAACCCAGCCCGGGCATCACTCGAGAAAGGAAACGTGGATCAACCAAGCAAGGAGAGCAGATCTGGCACCCAAACCCATCTAAAAAAAGTAATCCTGGCACAAGGCTGCGAAGGCTACGAGAGAACCAAGAATTCTTTGTTAAGGGTCACCCGAGACCTTTTCCACCCCAAAACCACAGTCCACAACAGCTGCCTGCACACAGCCCCAAGAGCCTCCCCCACTGCTCCCTGCCAGCAAAGGATCTGCAGATGGATGGGTTTGGGATGGAGGGCAGCGCCCCGGGAACATGAAAGGAGATGTGTAAACATGGCCTGCGTCCATACAGAGCCTGTGGCTTGGTGCTGGCATTCCCAGGAGCAAAATCACTCTCATTGAGCAAGAGCTGGAAAGGCAGAAAGGAAAGGAAAGGGCGCAGGTGGCAGGGGAGGAGACGCCGTTCCCAGCTGTGGGCTGGGAGCAGCCCCCAATTCCAGCATTTGTTCCCGTGCTCTGGAAGGAGCAGCAGAGAGGAAAGGGAGCAGAAATTCCCAGCCGGGCTCTGCATCAGGAGCCCTCTCCATCCCGGTTATGCCACCCCATTTCTCCATCCACGCACCTCAAGGAAGCTCCGGCTGATCTACAGCTCCCCAGATGGACAAAGCTTCCCCTAAACCCTTCCCTGCTTCCTGGACAACCGCAAACCACTGGTTTCCTGGAGCTGAGCTCTGTTGACAGCCTGGGAGAAGCTCCAAGTGTTTAATTTTCCTCCGCATTTCAAGGTCCCATGGAAGCTGAATGCACCCGAAGCCCAGCCCCGGGAGAGCTCCTCCAGCCCAACAAGGGTTTTCCAACAGGAACAGTGCAAGCACAGGGAGGGAGGGATTATTCGCTACACCTGTGCTAATGAAACACCCAGGACCTGGCGAGAGGCAGCAAAAGGGAGAAGCAGAGGAGGGAGCTCAGCCTCGTTATGCAACCTCGTTATTTAACGACCACAGAGACACCCTATAGGGGCTCTTTGTTTGCAGAGGGAAAGGAGAGAAATGCCACCAATATCTGAGTCACTGGTTCACCAAGAGGCTGCAAAGACATTTTCAGATGGAAACTTTTCCAGGTTCACATGATGATTTGGGAGGACTGGCTAATTCCCTGGCTCCACCCACCGCCCTGTAACACAGCTCTTGCCGCTCTTGCATATATAGATAGGTATGGCCCTACACCTGGGTGCACGCACCAGAGCCCGGACACAGAGCAATCCTAAACTTTCTTCCTCCCTGGCTGCCCTCCACCTGCTCCCACTATGAAGAAGGAAATACTAACCCTGGCCTTTGCTCGAGCCGTCTTTGTGGAGTTCCTCTCCACGCTCATCTTCGTCTTCATCGGGCTGGGCTCGGCACTGAAGTGGCCATCGGCCCTGCCCAGCATCCTGCAGATCGCGCTGGCCTTCGGGCTGGCCATCGGCACCTTGGTGCAGGCCTTCGGCCACATCAGCGGCGCCCACATCAACCCTGCTGTGACCATCGCCTTCTTCGTGGGCAACCAGATCTCCCTGCTCCGCACGCTGCTCTACATCGTGGCCCAGCTGGTCGGGGCCATCGCGGGCGCTGGGATCCTCTACGGCGTCACCCCCGCCAACACCCGTGGCAACCTGGCCATCAATGCGGTGAGTCCCTGCCCGGGGGCGCTCCCCTCTTCCCTGGCCTTCCCTTCGGCGCCGACACGGGGAGGAGAATCCGTCGGGATGGGTCCCCAGTGCTGTGTCCCGCACGCAGGAGGGCTGGGAATGGGCCAGGAGTGAAGCCGAGCGCTGACATGACGGCTTTATTGTGCGGGTGATGAGTGGGATGTTTTTCCCTCCTGTAATGAGGGCTTCCTCTGTCCTGAGGGCCCCGTGAGTCACCCGCACCATTGAGATGTTCCTGAGTGCAGCCTCTCCGCCTGGAGATTAGCGCGGGATAGGAGCCATGCCAGCAGGGGGGAGGGAGGGAGCAGAGCCCAGTCAGACCAGTATGGGCAGGGGGAGCAGAGCCCACTGGAACCAGTGTACTGGGGGAGCTGGGAATGGAGAGGGGTGAGAGAGGTGGTGGGGGAGAGCTGGAGAAGGAGCGAGGAGCAAGGACGGTGTCAAGGGGCTGCGAGCAGCAGGGGCTGCTCCCAGGGGAGGAGGGGACACAGCGGGACCCTCGGAGATAAGCAGGAATGAGGTACAGCCTGAAACCCTCGGGGCAGTGCTGGGAAAACTCCTGGAATGGGAGCGGTGGAGCTGCCGCTCCAACCACAGCCGGATCTGGACCCCTGGGAGCAGCACAGATGGTGCAGAGGGTTTGATCACTGGGATGAGGAGCTCCAAAGCCTCTCATTCCACAGGTTCCACATCCCAAACAAGCCAGATTTAGCTAAAAAACGAGCTCTGATGGGTTGGGTCACTTTGTCCTTCCCAGTGGGGTCGAGTCCCCATGAGAGTCGCCAGGGTTTTGTGCAGAGTCACTGGGACACAACAGCCCATCCCACCCCCATGGCCTCCATCCCAACCCTCACCCTCCATCCCATCCCAGCTGCTCCTCATCCTCCTGGGCAGGTGCTCCACACAGTGCAGGGCAGAAGTCAGGGTGCAACAGCCTGCAAGGATCAGAGGGGAAAGAAATGCAGGAAAAATGGAATTGGTGGGAAAGCACTCAGTGTTGTGGAGACAGGGAAGTGGAGAGAGATGTGGGGAGCCCGGGGAAGGGACAGGCTCGGGGGAGAGACAGGTTTTGGAGACTTGCAAAGAAAGAAAGATCATTTCTTTCCTTTCAGAGAAGGAGCAGGGAGCCCAAGCAGGGACTGGGCAGGGACCCCAGGGGGCTTCTCCTCCAACTTCACCCTCCCAAATCTACCAGCAAAGCACCTGGAGCCCTCCCGGTGATGCCGAGCCCCAGGGAGGGTTAATTATTGTCACTCTCGTGGTTCTAGCTCAACAACAACATAACCCCAGGCCAGGCCCTCGTGGTGGAGATCATCCTCACCTTCCAGCTGGCCGCCTGCATCTTCGCATCCACGGACAACCGGCGCGACGGCGTCGGCTCCCCCGCGCTGTCCATTGGCCTCTCCGTCACCGTGGGCCACCTGGTGGGGGTGAGTCCAGGGTGAGGGGCCTGTGAGCACAGAACTCCCCAAAATGCCCTCATGCATGAGGGAGCTGCTCTGGGAGAGACAGCGCGGGAGGTCTTGGGGCTCCTTCGTGGTGAGGGGGCATCTCCAGCTCTCTGGAACAGAGACACCGTCAGGGGCCGCTTCAGTCCCAAAGAGCGGCTCTGATCTGCTCCTTAACCCAGCGTTCTTTCCACACCTCCAGATTTACTTCACCGGCTGCTCCATGAACCCTGCGCGCTCCTTCGGGCCCGCGGTCATCACCAGGAGGTTCAGCCCCGCGCACTGGGTGAGTGCTGGTGGCGCTGGGGACAGGGACAGGTGGGGGCCACGTAGGGACAGGGCAGGGACTGCCATGGGAATGACGGGGGTGGGGATTTCAGAGCCCACCCCAGGCAGGAAAGATTAAAAGGGGCTGGAGAACGAGGGAGGTTTTGCCCCTTGACGCATCAGGAACAGTTAATCCCCTGGCACAGAGCCAGCACGGGAACAGAAATGAACCCATCCCAGAGCAGTTTGGGTGGGAACGACCTAAGGGCTCATCCAGTCCCACCCTTGCCATGGGCAGGGACACCTTCCACCAGCCCAGGTCCAACCTGGCCTTGGACACTTCCAGGGATGGAAATCAGCCATGGTGCCCTCTGAGCCCACGGAGAAGCCCAGCTTCGTCTTTGCTCCCACCCAGCACTTCCTGCAAGCTCAGCCCCAGCAAGAGCAGGTTGGGCCCTCAGCGAGCACCGACTGAGGGGGGTTCAGCCCAGGAAGTCTCTGGAACAGGCATTTTCTTCTCTCCAGGTGGCAGCAGATGTGGAGCAGGGATGGGTGGCAGTGCCGTGAGCAGACCTGGAGCACCAGCCCCAGGAGCTGTTCTCACTGCGTCCCTGTCGCTTTCAGGTGTTCTGGGTCGGGCCCATCCTTGGGGCTTGCTTGGCCTCCCTGCTCTACTTCTACATCCTGGTCCCCTACTGCATGAACATGTCTGACAGGGTGGCCATCATCAAGGGCACCTACGAGTCTGAGGAGGAGTGGGAAGAGCAGCGGGAGGAGAGGAAGAAGTCCATGGAGCTGACCCCGCCGTAGGAGCAGCTGGAACAGCCAAGCCGAGCGAGGGGAGGAATGCCCACACGTGGGCTCCTGTATGCCCCAAAGCCAGGCAAGACCACACCCAGCTGCAGCTGCAGACTCTCACTCCAGACCTCCCATCCAGGCCCCCGCGGGATGCAGGAAGGCTGCGGGCTCTGTGTGTGTGTGTAAAGAACCCCTGCATGAGCTCTAGAACCTCGCCAGCTTCCCCGCAGCCACAAAGCCCCTCAGCCAGCCCTGGCACCCTCAGCTCCATCCCTGCCCTCCTGGTGCAGCTCTGCACCGTGGCAGGGCCCCAGACCCCGCCCTGGGGCACCTGCAAGACCTCGCCTGGCCCAGGTATGGCAACACCTGGGGGCCCTGGGGGAAGGGGCACGACCGCTTAGGGCAGGGGGTGCAGCTACCCCCAGCCCTGGGGCTGCTCGTAGATGCTCTTTCACCTTTCCTGGTGCTGGGAGTCCTTTTTATTCCCAAAGAACGACTTTTTGGATTCTGTGTTGAGATCTTTGTATTATACTTTATTATTTATTGCGAATAAAGGAAATATTAAAAAAAAAAAAATCCTGGGTGCAAATCTGCTTAAGTCTCAAAGTTCAGGAGGGAAAAGGGATTGAGCTGGATGCAAACTCATCCCAAAGGGTCAGACTCCGAATCCTGTGTGAGCTGGTGGGTTGGGAGGGGGAAACATCAATCCTGGGAAGGATAAGTGGGTGCTTGTAATGGAGTGGGGAAGAGCAACAGGTCCAGGGCAGCTGGGAGTCCATCCCGGGGCTGGCATGGGCTGGGAGGAGCAGGAGCGATCCTTCCAACCCTTCCAACCCTTCCCACACGGCCGGTTTGACTCCGGCCGTACCAGTTCTCCCAGACGGCTCCACGAGTGCCCTCAAAAAGTGACCCACAACTCCTCAGCCCCTCGCCTGTGCCAAACCCACACCTTCACCTGACCTTCTGCTCTAGCCCTGCTCTTCCAGTTCTACCACAACCCTCTGCCAGAGCAGCTCCCAGCCAAGGCACTGGCACAGGGACACTGGGACAGGGACACCGGGAGAGAGACACCAACACAGGGACACTGGCACAGGGACACCGGCCTTGGCTGAGCTGCCTCTCACCCACTCCCCAGATCCAGCCCCTCCTCCTGCTGCCCAGGGGAGGTTTCCACCACAGACCCCCAGAGAGGTGGGAGACTTCCCTGGAGCTCTCTGATGCCAGGTTCAGCTCGATCCCAACCAGGATGGTCCTGCAGCCTTGGCCAGGGGGGATGGGCAGCGTCACCTGGATTTTGGCACCCCTGGACCTGCAGTCCTGGCTGAGCCGGGGCAGCAGCACCTTCTCATCCCCAGTTGTCCCCAGAAGGGGTTGGGGACAAGCAGGAGGAGGAAGGGAGGTGGAAGAGCCCTTTGGATCAGCAGCAGGGCCAGGAAATTAAACCCTGCAACCCGACCCCATCCTCAGGTATGGGCTGAGGACCCCCCCACCTCAGTTTCCCCTTTTGAAGGATATTCAGCCCCTTTCCCACGGGGAGATGGAAAAAACACCGGCCCCAGGGAGATTAAAGCACGTCCAGATCCCAGACCCCTCTCAGGGGCTGGGGCAGGGCAGCCCCCCAAAACCTGCACCTCCCCCAGTGTGCTCCACCTGCACCCCAGGACCCTGAGGATGCACCCAAGGGTGCATTCAGCCCCACCAAATTGGGAATCTTGGCCATCCCCCTGATTTTGGAGCTCTGAACCCCATCCATCCCCACACCGGAGCAGGGATAGGGGGTCCTGGTGAGAACTGGGGACCACCACAGCCTCCCCCAGATGTGCCCAGCCCCCCAGGGGAGCAGCGCCAGGGGAAGGAGCCCAGGTTGGGTGTGAGCCCTCCTGGGATGAATCAGAGGCTCTGCAGCTCCAGCTCTGTGTCAGCACGAAAACCACCCAGGGCCCAGCGCCGAGCCCAGCTCAGGCACTGCTGGGGGGATTTGGGGTCAGTGGGACCCCAAAGCAGCTGAGCCCAGTAGGAGCCCTCAGGAACACGGAGGCCGCGGCTCCTTCCCCACCCAGCTTCCCTGGCCCTGAGGATTTCATCCAGGCAGGGAGGGGAATTTAATCCAGACTGGATTTTGGCATCCAGCAAATCCCGTGACCTCACCTGGCCAGGGCAGAGCCCAGGTCAGGGTTAGCAAAGCCTGAGGTCCTCCTGCCTGTCCTCACCTGTCCAGGAATGGGAACAGCAGTGCTTGAAAACCAATGGAGAATTTTTTATTATTATTATTATTATTATTACTTCTTTAACATTCCAGCTTCTTCAGACTGATCTTTCATGAGATTGGAAGGCTGGGAGGCAGCAGAGCCCCACTCACTCCCTGAGCAGAAATTGGCTTTTCACAGAAAAATCCACCTTTATTTCAGCAGGAACAGCAAGGCCAGGAACAAACCTGTGTGTTCACACCCAATTTACCTGCACTGCTGTGCTGGTTTCCCTGCTTCTCCCTCAAAACAGGAGTTTCAGTCCAGTCCCATCCCATCCCATCCCACACCCTTCCCTGAGCCACACAGCTCCACCACCGTTTGGGGTATAAAAAGGTGAATTACAATTTATTGCCAGGTTTTTTTGCCCTAATTTAAACGGATCTCACCAGCTGAAACCACTCCAAAGGCACCTCATTACCATTCCTGGGTGGCTTTGCTCTAATTAAGGGTTATTCCCTGAACATGCCCACAAGCAGCTGCTCTGCTCTAAGATTTCACAGAATTCCTCACTCCTGAGTACCTTTTCCATCCTCAGGTAATCACTGCTCGGCTTTAAAAATTGGAATTTTTTTTCTGGAGGGAGGAAAAACCCAACAATTTTCACAGGTTGCAGCAGTCTGGAAACCTCCTCTTTTTTACACATCCAAGGGCTTTCAGGTCTAAGTGTAACTGAGGAAGATCTCCCCCAGATAATTTAAACTTCCTGAACCCCAAGTTTTCTGGACAGGGGTAGGAACCAGGGGCATGACAAGAAGCAAAACCCAGTGGAAAGGGCCCAGTTGAGGATTTTTCTATGGGATGCAGGAGCCTCTTTGTTTCTGCCCCTTGCAGAGGGTGAGGCCCAGCTCTGTCCAGGAGGGAGCAGGGACAGAGCTCCACATTGGGGGCGCATCCCTTCCACCCTGCTCCCAGCTTCAACTGTTTTGCATCCCTGAATGCTTCGCTCAAATCCTCAGGTTCTGGAGAGCAGAGCCTGGCTTTGCCTGGGAGCTCAGCCCAGCTCGCTGGAAAGACGAGGAGAAAACAACCCAGGAAATCCCAGGGAGGGAGAAAAGCGTCAAGGACGAGTTTGAATCCCAGCTGGGAAGTCCAAGCAGCCCAGGGAGCACCTCCCCGCTCCAGGAGGGATTCCAGGGCTGTTCTGGAGAGCCCCAAGCAGGCAGAGAGCAGCTCAGGAGCACCACGAAGGAGCTGAGCCAGGAGAGAGAACAGAGAACACAGAACAGAGCAGAGAACTGAACCCAGAACCCAGAGCAGAACCCAGAACAGAGCTTGGGGCTCCACACCAGGAAACTTTATTCCTGCAAATACTGACATTTCCAGAGCATTTCCAGGGCTGAAGTGCTGGTGGAGAGGAGCAAGCTGTGCCCCAGGAGGGGAGCCCAGCCTGGGTGTTGGCATTAGTCATGGCACGGGCTGTGCCAGCACCCACCTCCTCCAGAGCCTTCCTCCTCCTACTCAGCCTCTGCCCAGCCTGTTGTGCCAGGAGATCCCTCGTTAGGAGCCAGGAAACAGCTCCCAGGCCACCGAGGGCCAACAGCCACCCTTCCTGTTGTCACCCCTCGGCCAGGAATGCGGACTCTGCCTGAGCAGCAGCTCCTGGAATTTGTGTTTGGCTCCCTGGCTCAGATCATGGGGATGTGGGGTCAGGTTGGGCACCCTCCAGTGCTTCCCTGCTCCCAGTGCCACCAGTGCCCTGCCAGGTCCCCACAGTGCACCGAGACCCCAGAGTGTGTGTGAGAGGGCAGCACCATAATTCATGGAATTGGTGAGAGTTGCCCAAAAACCACCCAGGACATTGAGGAGGTGAAGGTCCGGAGATGTCCAGAGAGCAGGAGGGGCAAGATGAGATCCAAAGGTGCTTCTGTTCCCACCTGAACACCTCCTACAGCCCCCAAAATGCCTCTTTAATAACTCCCAAGCCAACTTTAATAAGTCCCAACTCCTACACCCCAAGAAATGCCTCTTTAATTCCCAACAACTTTAATGAGTCCCAACTTAGTTTTTAATAAGTTCCAACTCAACTCTAATAAGCTCCAACTCCTTCAGCCACAAAAACACCTCTTTTAAACCAGAACAGTTGGGAGTTTTTAGCAGATGTCTCAAGGTGGGGACCAGGAGGGGACAGGCATTCCCCTGCCCTGGCCCAAGCCATGGGTGCTCCGGAGCAGCACCCTTGGGAGAGCAAAGGGTGCCCAGGGCATCTCCTGCTGCCCTCTGCTGGGATTGTCCATGGGGAAAGCAGAGGTGGCCAGGAAAACCCTCCCCAAAACAGCTGCACCTGAGGGAAAACCCCGCTCTCGCTTCCATCCACCCTTCCCAAAGCTCGGCCTCAGCACTCCATGGACGTGGAGGTTCCCTCCCTGCTTCCCTGGCGTGTGGGGACTCCAGCTCAGCGCCAGCAGGACTGGGGCTGTTCCCACTGCCAAGTTTCCTCTTGCTCAAGGTTTTGCCTTGGCTTTCCAGGATCTGTTTGTTCTTAATCACCTTTCAAACAAAGTCCAACGGCGGCTCCTCTGAGGGCTCCTGGTGGTGGCATCAATAAAAATCAAGAGTAATAAGGAGGGAAGATAAAGCCACCCTGCAGGCCTGAGCTCGGACTGACAAAGGGGCTTTGTTGGGAAAGGTCAGCTCCGAACCCAGGAGGGTTTCCCACTCTGGAGAAAGCAAGAACTCAGCAGGCAAGGAGGGGATTAAACTCAGCTTTGTTAAACCGCAGCCCTGGGGTGAGGCCTCTGAGCTGCCCCAGCTCCCCCAGCCAGGCTTTGGGCTGGGTTCCTCCTAAACAAGAGCTCCTCAAGCTCTGTGCCTCCATCCAGTCCCAGGACGTGCAGGAAAAGGAGGACAAGACCTCGAGGACCCTCTCCATGCACAGAACTACTCAGGAGGACTGGGACCTGATCCATGGCAGAAACAACCCCTGAAAAATCACCACGAACCAGCAAAATAAACCAAATACATCCCCTGGCATGAGGCCTCCAGGATCCAAGCCCGGCTCTGCCACTTGGCATTAATCCTGCTTGGCAAAGGCCACAGCAGCTCCTGTGCCCATGAGCAAGGTGCAGCTGCAGGTTGGGATAAAGCCCTCTTGTGCAGCCAGGATTGAAAATGGGGATGAAAACAAACCGAAATGTTTGGCACAATCAGCCTTTTCTAAAAAGTCAGAAAGAAAAAAAAACAAATCAATTCCTCTTCCCCAACAAATCTTTCGGCTTTTACCAGTGGGGATTTTTCCCTCCTTCCCAGGAGCTGGTTTAGCTGGGGACAGGGCCGTTGGTTTCCTGCCAAGCAGCCAAAGAAAATGAGCCCCTTCTCCATTCTTTTTTTAAAAATTCCTTATTTTTTAAGCTACTTATCCCAACAGCCAATTGTTTCCTCACTGGGAGCCCCCCACTTGGAGATCAGAGTCCACAGGAATTCTGAAAGCTGTTATCACCCTCACAGGGAAGGGATATAAAACTCAGCTTGTTTCTTATCTCTTGGAACAGAAAACCTCCATGTGTTTCGCAAAGGAGCCCTGTAGGAACAGTTAATCAGTGGATAAAAGCGTGTTGGGTGTGCAAACACAGCCTTATCCCACCGCTGACATCAGGGCTTGCATCTTCATGGCTTTGTCCTGGATTTTTGCCACGTTGTATTTGGATTTTGAGCTCAAATACAGAGCTGGGCTCGGCAGAGTTGGGCTCCCTCTCTGCAGCAGCATCCCTGCAGCAACCAGAGCTCTGCTGGCGTTTGCTCATCCCTCCTGCACCATCCAACCCCCAAACCCTCCTTTCTTTCCATGGAAACAGGAGTGTTTCTGAGAGCTCCCCTCTGTGCCAGCAGCCACCCCAACCCCTCGGGCTTTGTGGCAAAACCACATCTCGGTGTCATTAATCAGAGCCTTCCCTGGGCAGGGAACACCCGCCCACCCCGGGCACGACCCCAGACCATCCATGGATGAGCCATCCTGCAGCACCGGGATCATCGGGAGCCGGATCCAGCAGCAGATCCATCACTGGGCTTTCAGCTTGGGCTGTGGCTATTTAGGACCAGTTTTAGTCTCAAAACCAGCCCAAAGGGGCCAAATCAGGCACTGCTGGGGGTGTCTCAGGTAGAGGCAGCTCCTGCCCCGGCTAGGGGGGCCCAAATCCTCCTGGCCAGGATGTGAGGATGGCCAGGATAAATCCTGCTCTCTGTGCTGGGCCAGGACCACATCTCAGTTCTGGGCTCAGACTGGGGCCACTCACAGCAAGAAAGACCCCGAGGGGCCGGAGCGCGTCCAGGGAAGGGAATGGGGCTGGGGAAGGGCTGGAGCACCAGGGAAGGGTATGGAGAACTCCTGAGGGAGCTGGGAAAGGGGCTCAGCCTGGGGCAAAGGAGGCTCAGGGCAACCTTCTGGCTCTGCACAACTCCCTGACAAGAGGGGGCAGCCAGGGAGGGTCAGGCTCTGCTCCCAGGGAACAGGGACAAGAATAAAGTGCCTGGAGAAGTTTAGGTTGGATATTGGGAAAATTCTTTCATGGAAAGGTTGTCCAGCCCTGGCACCAGGGCGGTGGTGGAGTCACCACCCCTGGAAGTGTCCAAAACCCGCGGGAATGTGGCACTTGGGGACCTGGGTTAATGCTGCCCCTGGTGGGGTGCTGATGGTCTTGGAGGTTTTCTCCCAGCCTTGATGATTCCAGGATTCTACAGCCTTGGGAAAAGGAGGGCTCAGACAATCCAGGGTGGCCCAAAGGCCGAACTTCCCAGCTCCAAGTGAAGGAGCTGAGGCCAAAGGGTCCTCATGGTGCAGCTGCAGCTCCCGGGGTTCCTCGTTCCCGTCCCCGGGGAAGAGCAAAGCTGCGGCGGCTGAGCAAACACGGGCGGCTGCTGTCCAAGCAGGCAAGTGAATCTGGAGGCACAATTTGTCATCTAATTGCAGCCGCACCCCCGGGATTAATTGCTGCATTTGAATGCAAAGCAGGGCTGATTTATGGCCCCATCAGGTTTCATCAGCTGTTACCGGTGATGGGTACCCGACTAAAAGCACTGCAAACAGCCAAAAAAGGGTCCTAATAGGGTTTTTTTCAGAGTTAGGAGTATTTGGGTTGTTTAAACATCCCCAAGCTTGCAACAGGGGGAAATTAAAACCTTGGCCACATTTGCTCCAGACTCCACTGAAAATTTTTGGCTCGTGCACGAGGGGAAGTTGCCTCGGGAGGGTCTGTAAGATTTCCATAGAATTATGGGCAGGAAGAAGAGTCGGGGAAACAAAAACCTGATGTTTTTCCACATTCAAAGCCAGCGGGACATTTAGCAGAAATAAACCTTGAACCAGGATAAACCATTAACCACCATCTGCCTCTGTCTCAGATGAAGAGGGGAAATTACCCCTAGCCTGCCCCAAGATCAGCGGTTGTGAGGCTGCAGATGTGTAACCACCGAGGTGTTGGGCCAAAACCATCCCACAGCCTCCCAAACCATCCCTCAGCCACCCAAAACCATCTCACAGCCTCCCAAACCATCCCTCAGCCACCCAAAACCATTCCATAGGCACCCAAAACCATCCCACAACCTCCCAGAAACATCTCATAGCCTCCCAAACACTCCCACAGCCACCCAAAACCATCCCCTCAGCCACCCAGAACCATAACAGAGCTTCCCAAACCCTCCCACAGGCACCCAAAACCATCCCACAACCTCCCAAGAACATCTCACAGTTTCCCAAGCCATCCACAGCCACCCAAAACCATCCCACAACCTCCCAAAAACATCTCACAGCCTCCCAAACCCTCCCACAGCCACCCAAAACCCATCCCACAGCCTCCCAAACCTTCCCTCAGCCACCCAAAACCATAACAGAACTTCCCAAACCCTCCCTTAGCCACCCAAAACCAGTGCTCACAACTGGTGATACCCAGAGCTGCCTCAGTTCAGCTCCTGTAGGGTCCCAGTATGAACCAGCAATCGCTGGTGCTGGGCCCTGAAGGTCTGAGGCTGCTCAGAGCACCCAAGGGTCCCCAGAAACACCTGATAGTGCCCAAAAAAGTCTTTCCTCCAAAAAGGAAAGGGAAACACCCACCTTTCACTGCAGGGAATCGTGCTGGGAGCACCCAGGGGAGTGAGGGAGCACCCAGGAGGGTCAGGGAGCAGGAGGGACCTCCAGGGAGGAGCAGGGGGAATAGCCAAAGAGGGCCAGGGAGAAACAGGGATCACCAAGGAGGTCCAGAGAGCAGGAGAAACCACAAGGGAGGGCCAGGGATCAGGAGGAACATCAGGCTCCCAGGGCTGGAGCCCATGGAGGGCCTGGATCCCAGGAGTTTTAGGCAGTGGGGGCTCAGCCGGGTGTGTCCCATGCCCTGCTCCGCCCAGCAAGGCCAAGGAGTGGGCTCAGCCAGGAGAGGTGAAATGAGTTCACCCAGGTGAGAGGACCGAGCCTCCGGCCTGACCTGCAGGTGACCCCAAAGACCAGCTCCCAGGGACGAGGAGCAGGGACACCACCGGAGGTGTCACCACAGCTGGGGACCCACAGGTGTCCCCATCCCAGGGGTGAGAGCTCCGTGCTCGACCCCAAAGCATTTCCCCTGCAAATCCCATCTCCCAGCCTGGCAATGGTTTCAAACTGGTTTCTGCTCCAACCTCCACTGGTGAAACCACTGCCACTCTCCAGGCTCACACCCACCTTTCCCATGGGGAAAGCGTGTCCTGGGCCCCCAGTGGCCCCGTGTCCATGTCCCGTGTCCAGGGATCATGGACATTCAGAGCTCAGGAAAGGTGCTTGGGGACAGAAGAGCGATGGGAGCTGAGGACGAGAGGGACCTCACCCAGTTTGTCACCAGCCATGTGAAAAGAGTCATAAATCCATCAGAAATGGGGATCCACCACAGGGATCAGCCTGAGCTGGGTTTTGGGAAGGGCCCAATTTTTGAGTTCTCACGGCTCAACCCAGCAGGTCCCACTCTCGGCACCATCTCAGCTTCCCACCCCTCTCCTCCTCCCTGGCACCAAGCCTGCGGGACATCAACTCTGAGATGCTTCCTGCCTAAAAACCAGGCACAAAGGGGAAAGGAAATAATCCCCAGCCCTTCAGAGCTGCCAAAATACCCAGTGAGAACGCAGAGTTTCACTCTGCAATGGCCCCTCCCTTGGCTCTTCAACACCTGCAAAGCAAAACAGAAAAAACCAGCCCAAAAAATGCTGAGACCAAACCCAGGCTCTCGGCGTCACCAGGGAGGTTCCAGGTGGAACCAGTGACCCAAGAAGGTTTTTCTTCACCAGTTCTGCCTTGGCCACTGTGGCATCTCCAGCCGTGGTGCGGAGGAGGAGGCCACAAACCCCTTCAGCGCTGATTCCCAGGGCCCCGGGCTCGGAACCACAGCTGGGGCACAGACAGGGAGGTTTTCCAGCCCCTGCCCTGGGCTGGACCCTGGGCTGGGCTTGGTGGGCAGCAAAGGTCTCTCAGAGGAGCCAAGGTGTAGCCAAAGCCTTTAATCCTCCCTGTTTGCCGTAAATCCCCTCAAAATGAAGCATCCCCTGGTTTCACTCCCCCTCAGCAGTCTGGGTTAAAATTTAAGAGCAGGCTTAAGCATAAACTTCCCTGCCCATGGGAGCTGGATTTAAGGTCCCTACTAATCCAAACCATCTGTGGTTCCATGATAGACTCATCATGTTCCCAGCCTGATTTCAGACAGTCCCAGCAGGACCACATCCCACCATCCCCCTGGGAGCAGCCTTGGCTCCTCCTGCCTCTCCGCACTCCCAGAGAGCAGTTCATCCTCATGCAAATTTTTGGGGAAAAGTAGGAAAAGGGCTGGATGGAGAATGGATGAGCTTCCCTAGAGGTGATGGACATGGAGTCTGGACACAGTCCAGGAGTTCTTCCTCATCAGCTTCTTTGGGCCCTGTTCCATCAGCACAGGATGCTCTGGTAGCCTCAAAGCTGCTTCTCCAGGGATGCTCCCAGAGCCAGAGTTTGACCCCAAAGCACCCCAATTCGGCTGTGATGTCACTGTGATGTCACCCACAGCACCCCCAGCCTGGGGCCTCCCACCCCCAAAGAGAGGGAATTGCCGCGGTCCTTGGAGGGGCAGGACGGGAGTTCGGGGAGCCTCGGAGAAGGGAGGAGGAGGGGGCGAGGATGATGAAGGGCAAGGGGAGGAAGGATGGGCAGAGGAAGGATGGGAAGAGGAAGTATGGACAGGCAGGGAAGGACAGACAGACAAACGCTGCCACCTGCTGTCCATAGAACCTCTCAAAGTCCTGAACTGGGATGAATTCAGCTCTGCAGGATCCCAAAGCCCAGGATCCCAAAGCCCAGGATCCTGCCCGTCGTGCTCCTCCGGCCTGGGAGAGCCACCGGCAACTCCATCTGGCTGGAAAAGGGAGCATGACTGGGTTTGCTCGGAATGGGGAAAGCATCACCTCCCACAGGGCTGCAGAAAATCACCCAGAGACTGTGGAGAAAGTGTCCCATGGGACATTTCCTGAGCCTACTCCAGCACTGGGAGCCACGATGAGAAAACCGAGGAGCCACAAGAGGAGCACCGGCTGAGCCGAATGTCCCCTCCCTGAGCCGCCACCCCCGCAGGCAGCGCCGGGGCCTCCCGGGCCAGGGGGACATTGCAAACAGTGACATTGTGAGCGAATTTGGTGCCATTAATAACAAACATCCCACCCAGGTGATGGGCAGGAGACCTGGCCCTTTCCTCCTGAGATTCAGCTAATTAATGTCCCCCTCCCTCCGCTGATGTCAGGCTTCCTCGAAAGGCCGTCTGTGGCCCTCATTAGAGGCTCCTCAGGATGAGTGTCCTCTGAACACTGACCTTATTTTGACAGTGGCAGTAATTACAGAACTCTCAGCAGTGGAATGACAATAATTACCCAGCCACGAACAGAAAGGGCCCGGGGGAAGAGCACAGAAAGCGGCGGAGAAATCCGGGCCTGGAGCCCTCGTCCCTCCTGGTGGGAGAGACAAGGCCCAGCTCCCCAGGACTGGCTCTTGTCTCCCACTGCCTGTGAGAAAAGGCACATTCGGAGCCCCAAACACCAAATCCTGGCCATTCCTTGGCTGGAAACTCCCCAAGGATCTCAAAACTGCCCTGGAAACGCCTCCTGCCATCCATGCTCCGAATGCGGAGCCCTCAGGAGCCCACCTGACCCCTTCAGGGAGCTGAGGGCTCTTCCCTGGGCCCACCTGGGAGCCCCCACCCTCGTCCAGGCCCAGACCCGGCTCTTTAGGGCTGCCCTCAGTTTTCCTCTTCTCCTTTTTCCTTCGCTGGATTCCAGGATTTGAAACAAACGAGCCCAGTTCCTATGGGACACCCCTGGAAAACTGAGGACTGCTGCTTGATGAGTACCAGGTGTTCCGAGAGCTCCTGGGCTGAGCCTGGATGTCCCACGAGGACCCAGAACTGCAGCCCCTCCTGGGGCCTCGTTTCACCCCCAAATCCCATAAATCACAAGGAACATCCCCAGTTTCAGGCCTGGACTTGGGGAATCACACCAGGCTTGGATCACAAGTGGGATCTGCCTGGCTGAGGAGCTGCACCAGGAATTCCACTCGGCAGGAAGCAGCAGGAAGTGTTTGGAGACACAAACCCTTGTTTTATGCCTTTGCTCTTTTTTCCTTCATGTTTCTTAGCTCCAGTGCAGGTGCTGGAAAGGGCAGCCCGTGGGCAGAGGAATCTGTGCAGGACACACTGTGCCAGCAAGAGGCCACCTCACCTGAGAGGAGGAAACTCACAGGTCACTGCTTTGGTCCAAAAAGCGGGGAAAAAAAACACATATAAGAGAAACAGCAACAACAATTAAAAAAAAACCCTCATTGAAGGCGTCAGTTGGAAAATCCACCAGTAACGATATTTTCTGCAGCAGCCCCACTCCAGAAGAGCTGTAATGATTCACAGTGACCCATCCAAGGAAAAGCAGGATACCCATGACCCACCTGTCAGCTCTGGGCATCCTCCGGACGTGTTTAAAAGCACCAGGAAGGAGAAGAGTTCAGCCAGAACCGGCTCGAAGGAGGAAAATTGGATCTGGCGTGGAGGGAACAGCTCTTTGCCCAAGGTAGGTGCCTCTTCCTCCCTTCCTTCTCCCAAGCTCCCAAGGAATTAAACCAGATGAGGAAAGCATTTGGTGACGGGCAACAGAAGTCTGGTTTTTGGCAAATAAAGGGTGGGGGCTGGCGCTTTATTCCCGCAGAATTTCTGAGGAATCCAGCAAAAATAAGAAATGTAAAATTCGAATAAACCTGCTCATCTGGAAGGTGCTTTTCCGAGCAGTGGGAAAGTTCTCCAGCACGGTGGTGATAATTCCAGGATAGAAATGTCACCCCCAGATAGAAAAGGGGAGGTTCGGGATAAAGTTCATTGCAATTAATTTTATCTTTGGATATCGTTCTGTGTGCCCGTGCCAAAGCACGGGGAATGCGCCGACAGGGAATAGGGAATGCGCCGACAGGGAACGGTGAGGATGGGATTTTTCACCCATCCCAATCCTGCCCACACACCTGGGACGGGGTTGTCGCAGTGGAACAGTCCCGGACCGTGGTGCCAGGGCTTCCTGCAGGGAGTGGGGGTTCAGCGGGAATTGCAGCCAGGAAATTTCCCTGGATTTCTGCCTCCCCAGGAGCACAGATGGTGCAGTGGCTGTACCTGTCCGGGCTGGTGTTCGCCGTGCTCATCCCAGCGGGATGGCAGGTGGCTCCCAAGGACCTGGAGGACCTGTCCAGGTACGGGGCTGGGTGGAGCCGGGGCTGGGAGTAGCTGATCCCTCTCCATTCCCGTTGCTGTCCCAGATCTCCCTATTCCCGTGTTCCTGTTTATTTTGTACTGATCCAAACAAACTCCCTCTTGGCCCCCCACAGCCCAGGCAGGGACATTCCTGTGTAAGGAATCCCGGGATTTCCCTGCTGGGTCAGAGCAGGGACACCCTGCCCAGGGTGGGCCAGGCTGAGGGTGAGCCCCCTCTGGGCCGGTGCTCCCATGGCACAAATTCCTTTGGGAACCCTCTGTGGGGAATCCCAACATCGTCCCCCCAGAGCTGCAGGAGGTGATCCGAACCTCGGAGCAGCCCCACATTCCTGCTCTGATGTGGGAAGCAGGGACCCGGGTAGAGGTTGGGACCCACCGAGCAGGACAGAGGGGAATCATTTGGGACAGGACACCGGATATATGGGATGCCAGGAAAACCTGGGCCAGGCTTGGCAAATCTCCGGAAACTGAAACAGGAATTGTGTGTTTGATTTGTAAGAATTCTATTAACTATCCCAGATTTATTCCTATGCACGATTCCATCTTTCCTGGGGGATGCTCTGCGCAGGCACAGGGTTTGGAGGGCACAGCCCTGCCCCAGGCATCTCTCGTGGGAGGATCCTGCTGGGGTGTTCTTAAACCCCGTTTTCCTCCCTTCCCCTCCCACCTCGAGCAGGTGGAAGTTGTTCGGATCCCAGAACTCCCAGAGCTTCCCATCCCACGTCAGGCGGCACTCGGAGGGGACCTTCACGAGCGACTTCACGCGGTACCTGGACAGGATGAAGGCCAAGGACTTCGTGCATTGGCTCATCAACACCAAGAGGTGCCGGGAGCAGGGAGAGGGGTGGGACCGTCCTGGGACACAACCTCCCCCCACCCCAATCCCTGGAGATGGAATGGAGCCTGCAGGAGAGCTGGAGAGGGACCTGGAACAGTGCCAGGATACAGGGGATGGCTTCCCACTGCGGGGGGCAGGGTTGGATGGTATATTGGGTAGGAATTCCTCCCTGTGAGGGTGGGGAGGCCCTGGAACAAATTTCCCAGAGCAGCTGTGGCTGCCCCTGGATCCCTGGAAGTGTCCAAGGCCAGGCTGGAGCACCCTGGGATAATGGGAGGTGTCCTCCCATGGCAGAGGTGGAATGAGATGAGCGTTGAGGTCCCTCCCAACCCAAACCATTCCGTGATTCCATGAAATCAGTGGGTGCCCAGGCAGGGTGGGACTCCCTTTTCCTGATGTCAGATGGCTCCTGAGGATTCTCAGGTGTCCTGTAACAGGGTCAGGAAAATTGAGGCATTTGGGGTGGGATTGGAACTCGGGGAGGGGAAGGGGCTGTTTTGTCCTCTCTGTGATTTGTTCTCACATTTTCCTCCTCATTCCAGCGTTACCTTGCTGAGATCATTGGCATTTCTGGGGACTTCTCCTATTTCAGCCATTCCAAAGGGGCGGCTCCCTCTGAACGAGGGAATCCTCACTGCCCTTTCCCAGCTCCTGATTTTAGAAGGAGTTTCCATCCCCTGAAGCTCTTTGGGGTTTGTTTTTAAGGTACAATTAACGGCAAATCCAGGCAGCAGCTGTCCAGCCCCCTCCACTCGGGAATGCCGGACATGTCCCACACCAGCCAGGACCGGGAGCTCCACAGGAAGGATTTGTCCATTGCACTCAGCTCCTCGACCCATCCCGTGTTCCCCAGGCACCTCCTCCTGAAATCCACCCCATGGATCAGCCTTCCCTCCAACCGGGGTTTCTCTGGCTTCCTTTTCCCCGCAGTTTTCCCCAAATGCCAATAAAACCTTTGTTCAATCCCGCCACTGGTTCCCGACGTCTCCAACCTTCCCAAGCATCCCAGTGGGATCCCGCATGGTCCCGGGGGATTTCCAGCCTCTGACTCCCCACTTGGTGCCTCTTTTTTCCCTCAATTCCTCAAGTTTCGGATGAAAGGGAAACCAGGATGTGCCCACCTGACCCCACAGACCAGGGCCAAAAGAAATTGGAGAGAAATTTAGAACCCACCCTGCAGGAATTCCCTTTTTGGTGTTAAATCATTCCAATTCAAGCTGGATCCAAAGAACCTCTTTGGAGTTAATTTAGTTCTAATTAATTACAGGGCAAATGGGCCCACAGAAAGCCCAGAAAGGCAGCAGAGGGAACAGCTCTGGAGGGGAATTTCACCTCTCCAGGGCATTCCTGGAGTCCCAGCACAGCCGGGCTGGCACAGGGGACACGTGTGACACAGCTACTCCCACTGAGAAATAAATGAAATTAAATTAAATTAAATTTTAAAATAAAATCATTTTTAAAATAGAATAATTTTAAGATAAAGTAATTTGGAAAAAATAAAAACAGAATAATTAGAAAATACTTTTAAAATAGAGTAGTTTAAAAATGAAATAATTTGAAAATAAAATAATGTAAAAGTAGAATAATTTGAA
>VZTE01000770.1:96937-119612 GCA_013397775.1 Eulacestoma nigropectus
ATAAAATTAATTTAAAATTATTTTTTTAAATTAAAAATTCCCCCCCTTGGTTTTATTTCCAACCCAGAGCATTCCCAAACTCCCTTGGGATAAAAAAAATAAAATTTTTTCAGCCTCTCAGAAAGAGAAACAACTCCAGATTTTCACAGAGAGCACAAAAACAACACAAAGAAAGTGTCAGCACCTCGTTTATTCCCTGTTCGATTTATTCCCTGTTTACAGCCTTTGTCATCCCCATTCCCATGGATTTCCTTTTGGGAATACTCTGGAAGGGGCCCAGGGGGGAAGTGGGAGGGGATTGATACCAAATTTCACTTTCTGGGTCATTCCAAAGATATTTTGGGTTTATCCCTAAAGCAGCTCCAGGAACCACTTGTGGAAGGTTTTCCATCGGTGTTGTTTTCCTCTGCACAAGGAAATATTAAATCCTCCCAAAAGAAGGAGCTGTCCACAGGTTCCTTCCTTCCTTCGTTCCTCCCTCCCTTCCATGCCCAGCCCCTGCCCCTGGAAGCTGAGTCCAGCCCTGTCTCTCTCCTCTTCCAGAGAGGAAAAGAAAACAGGAAAGCCAAAATTCTCCAAGAGTAGGATCCCACTGATCCCAACTTTCCCTTTCTCCAAATCTTATTTCATTTTTCAGCCCTCTCTCCTTCCTGAGGGCCCAAGGCAGCTTTTCCCGCTCTGCCACTCCCCATCCTAGGCTGGCAGGAGTCCAACTCCACTTCCCAAATCCTCGTCCATAAAATCCGATGAGAGTTCCGCCCTGCCTGGGGAGGTGTCGCTGCCATCCTTACAGAGCAATTCCAGATCTTCTTTTCCCCAGCCATTGCCCTTTTGGGGTGGTCCCATGCAGGAAAAGGCTCCCGGATGGGCGGGACGAGCTGATGGCAGGAGCAGTCATGCCCCTGTCCCAGCTGCAGATTCCAAGAGCCTGGAACCTGTTCCGAACCTCCCGAGGGCTGTGGGAGCGCCTTTTCCTCTGGAATGTCCTCCCTTCCCAGCTCCACGGCCCCCAGACTCAGCCACACATTCCAGGGGGACACCAGAGCCCCCCGAGGCCCCCAAATGCGGGGAGAGCTTCAGGACCGTGGCTGCTTCCCAGCCCATCCCTGTGAAGCAGCAGGGAAGAGGAGGAGGAAAGGCACTTCCCAGTTCCCGGCTGGCTCATCCCACCCTGCGAGGAGAGGCTGGGCAAGGACAGGGGTGAAGGGAAAACAGAGCCCAGGGACGTGACCGGGAGGGAAGCGGAGGAACAAGGGAGGGGGGTCTGGGGGTGCAGAGCTCCACAGCTCACCCAGCTGCTCCCACCACCAAAATCCAGGGATTTTCATTTTAAGCTTCCCTTGTGGTCATTTCAGACCCGACTAAAAAGGGACATTTCTGGATTTTACCACATTCACTTTTTTTGGTGGGAGAGCCCATAAAAACCCCTCCAAAAATATGGGAAAATGGAGCCTAGGGAGAAAATGCTTTTCCTTTGCCTCACCCCGAGTGCTCAGGGATGGCTCAACTCAATCCATGAGATGCTCCCGACACCGTCCCACCACAGAGAGCATCCCTCTTGTACCACTAAGAGACAGAAGTTACCCAAAGGAGGATCGCAAACCAGACCAAAACCCCGGCCGTGAGGAAGGAGAAGGTGCCAGATCGAGCAGGGAATGGTTTTGTACATTCAGAGTTTATATTTGGAAAAAAAAAAAAAAAGAGGAAGGAGAGGAGGAATTCAAGATTAAAAAAATAGCACTGATGGGAAGCGGTAGCGGAGCCTCCACCACTGCACAACACACGCACGGACACACGAGGCTGGACAACACGGATCCCCCGGGATGCATCCAGGGGAACGGGAAACTCTGCATGGCTTTATGGGACCCCTCAGATGGGAAACGAGCCGCTCCTCCGTGTCTGCCTTGGCACATCCCTGAGTCACATTCCTGCTCCTCGACAGCGGCGTCGAGGTGCCTAAATGTGGGAATTGGGGGGGAAAGAGGGAGATCATCATCAGTGGAAGACCCAGAATCAGAGATCCATGGAATTGTTCAGGTTGGAAAAGGTATTTAAGACCATCAAGTCCAACCATCGACCACCACATTCACCACTGGTCATGTCCCCAACCACATCCATGGTTTTGGAACTCTTCCAGGGATGGTGACTCCACCACTGCCCTGGGCAGTTGTACCAGGGCTTGGACAACCTTTCCATGAAGGAATTTTCCCCAGCATCCACCCTGAACCTTCCCTGGTCAACCTGAGGCCGTTCCCTCTCCTCCTGTCCCTGTTCTTTGGGAACAGATCCTGACCCCTCGGCTGCCCCCTCCTGTCAGGGAGTTGTGCAGAGCCAGAAGATCCCTCCTGAGCCTCCTTTTCTCCAGGCTGAGCCCCTTTCCCAGCTCCCTCAGGAACTCTCCAGACTCTTCCCTGCTGCTCCAGCCCTTCCTCAGCTCTGGAGCTGCCCCCAGCCCCTCAGGGCCTCTCTGGGTGTGGAGCCCCAGCCTGATCCCAGGATTCCAGGTGCAGCTCCCACACTTCCCTGCAGAGAGGAGCCCGTGTCCGTGGTCCTGCTGCCTCTTCCCAGGAATGCGCCCTTTGCTCGGCAGCGCCGGCCAAAGCGCAGGAGGACTGTGGGGATGTGCTGTCCCCACAAGGTCATGCCACAGCCGAGCTTTACCTCTTTCCTCCTGGATTCAGAGCGTCTCTGTGTTCATGGTCAGAGCCTTCCACACCGTGGTCTTGGACATCTCATCCGAAATGTTGATCTCGGAAGGATCAGCCCTGCAGGGAAAATTCCACATTCCCTGGATATGCCCACCTGACCTTACAGACCAGGGCCAAAAGAAATTGGAGAGAAATTTAGAACCCACCCTGCAGGAATTCCCTTTTTGGTGTTAAATCATTCCAATTCAAGCTGGATCCAAAGAACCTCTTTGGAGTTAATTTAGTTCTAATTAATTACAGGGCAAATGGGCCCACAGAAAGCCCAGAAAGGCAGCAGAGGGAACAGCTCTGGATGGGGAATTTCACCTCCTCCAGACCCATGAGGATGGGTCTGATCTCACCAAGAGCACTGGCAGCAGCCAGAGGAACAGGAGGGTCTGGAACACCAGAGCTCAGCTGGTGAGGGTGGTTTGGCTGGATGAGGAATTTTGGGAATCAAGCCCTGGAGGTGCAGACCCACAGCTCCTGTGACCTCTCAGGTGGGAGCAGAAGGGTCTCCAGATCCCAGAAAGCCACTGGTGATGTAGTTTTGGGATAAAACAGGACTTATGCAGCCCCTGCGTGGGGTCAGAGCTCTGCCATCACCTCCTAAATTGCCGGTAAATTGGGATTTTCCCGCTGACTGGGAACAAATCTACAAGTGGAGAAACCTGAGCCAGACACTTCCCACTGATCCTGCCGGAGGTGCTGGCCTGGGGGGGATTTACCTGTCACTGCTGGGCTTTGGGGTGTCCACCCTGCTGGTCTTGCCCAGCTTCAGCTGAACGGAATTCGCAGCAGCCGCTTCCATCATTTTCTGGGACTCCTGAAAAGGGACGAGTCAAGTTCTCCTTCCTTGATCCAAGAGGGGATAGATGAAATTCCAGTAAAAACCTGGCACGCTGCCCTCTCCTCTGAGCCCCAGCACCTCGAGCAGCAGGTAAAGACCTTCCCCTGCAGGTGTGTTTGGGGTTACCGACACTGCTGGGAGCAAACCCTTGCAGAAAAATAATTATCATTTTTATTATAAGGCTCATTAAAAAATGATAACGATGTCTCTGTTCAAGCGTGAAACTCTCTGAGAATTTAGGGAAAAAGGTTTAGAATGGGGGAGCCAGGCTATAGGATCTGTTTGATTCAGTCCTGAGGTTCCCCCAACAGCTGTTGCCCAGAGAAGCTGTGGATTCCCCATCCCTTCCCCCAAGGCTGGGCTGGACGGGGCTTGGAGCACCCTGGGACAGTGGGAGGTGTCCCTGCCCATGGCAGGGGTGGCACTGGATGGGCTGTAATGACCCTTCCCACCCAACCCATTCCACGATCCCATGATTCCATGATTTAAGGATGAGCTGTGGCAGGAATAGGGAACCTCACAGCCCAGAGGTTCCCAGCTCCTGGCGTTACCTCCTCTTCTTTGGCTTCATTTTTGGCATCGTCCAACTTCTTCTTCTTGCTTTCTGGCATGAGGTCATCCAGGAAGCTGAGCTCCCGCTTGGAGAAGCAGAAATCCATCACTTTCCGGACAAAAACGAGAGCCAAAACCTGCAGGAGGAAAAGGGAAGATGAGTGGGGCCAGAGACGGTGCTCCCATCCCTCCAGAGCTGTGAGCACTGGGAGCACTGAGGGGCACTGGGAACACCAGGAGCACCAGGAGCACTGGGAGCATTGAGGGGCACCAGGAACACTGGGAGTACTGGGAGCACTGGGAACACCAGGAGCACTGGGAGCATTGAGGGGCACCAGGAACACTGGGAGTACTGGGAGCACTGGGAGCACTGAGGGGCACTGGGAACACCAGGAGCACCAGGAGCACTGGGAGCATTGAGGGGCACCAGGAACACTGGGAGTACTGGGAGCACTGGGAGCATTGAGGGGCACCAGGAACACTGGGAGTACTGGGAGCACTGGGAGCATTGAGGGGCACCAGGAACACTGGGAGCACTGGGAGCATTGGGAGCACTGAGGGGCACCAGGAACACCGGGAGCACCAGGGACACCAGGAGGACCGGGAATACCGTCTCTCACCATCATAGGGAAGATGATGGCAGCGCGGGAAGCTTTGATGGCCCAGAGCAGGACAAGGCAGAGCAGCTGGATGAGGGTGAAGAGGTGCACCTTGCGCAGGGGCACGTGGCGCAGGTAGATGAAGTCCGGCTGGTGCTTGGCCGGCATCCAGAACAGCTTCAGGCGGTCGAAGAACTGCAGGGAAAAGGGAGACGGCATCACCTGGGCGCTGCAAAAGCTACTGGAGCTGCTGAGATGTGGAGTTCTTAGGAGCAAGGAGAAATCCAGGATCCTGTTCTGCTCCTCCTGGGAGCAGCACCTGTTTTCCCTTCGTTCCATCCAGAAACCACCTGGCTTTGCCCACTGAGTTCCAGTTATTCCAGGTTTTTCTCTGGTCAGCATCTCTTGGCCCAGGGAATCCCACAGCGAGGATTCCCACCAGTGGAACTTCCTTCCCTTCCCACTGAATTCCCCCAATTTCCCATCACCAAACACCAACCTGCCCTAAAGCCTGAAACAGAGAGCGCTGAACTGGGCCCTCCCGGTGCTGAACTGGGGCCTCCCAGCCCTACAAACCTCCTGAGCCTCCATCCATTGGTCCCTGACACAAAACACTTGAATTTCCTGCTTTCAGAGACATTTTTCCCATCCCAAGGCCTTCAGGGAGAGGAAATTCCCGGGAGCAGCCGTACCTGGATTCCTCGGAGCGACGAGACCCCCATGTACAGAAAGACCCCATAAAGCACCGGCATCGGGATAAACTGGGGGAAAATGCAATGATTAATGGCTTCGCATTTCATTTGCAGTATTGCCACTCTCTTTCACCACTCCTTTCTCAGGCACTGCCTGAATATTCCCAGCTTTCCCATGCTGGATTTTATCCAGCACAGATTTTGTCCTCGGTGTTAGGCTGAGCTTTTGAGTAACATTTCATCAGAATAATCCTCCTTTCCAGAGAGGATGGAGACAAAGAGGGGATTTCATCCATTAGGACCACCTTCCATCTATCAACCATCTGAAACCTCCTGTGGGGGTAAAAAATGATCTCAACAAACTCTTGTGGGAGTGCATGGAAGTGACATCTCCTTCGAGCCTGAAGCTGGGATTGTGTCTGCTTTGAGCCTGGAGCTGGGATTGTGTCTCCTTCGAGCCCGGAGCTGGGATTGTGTCTGCTTTGAGCCTGGAGCTGAGATTGTGTCTCCGTCAAGCCCGGAGCTGGGATTGTGTCTCCTTTAAACCTGGAGCTGGGATTGTGTCTCCTTTGAGCCTGGAAATGGGAATGTGTCTGCTTTGAGCCTGGAGCTGAGATTGTGTCTCCGTCAAGCCCGGAGCTGGGATTGTGTCTCCTTTAAACCTGGAGCTGGGATTGTGTCTCCTTTGAGCCTGGAAATGGGAATGTGTCTGCTTTGAGCCTGGAGCTGGGATTGTGCCTGCTTTGAGCCTGGAGCTGGGATNCTGGAGATGGGAATGTGTCTGCTTTGAGCCTGGAGCTGGGATTGTGTCTGCTTTGAGCCTGGAGCTGGGATTGTTTGGTGGGAAGAAGAGGCAGGGGAGCCTGTGGGGGGAACTCTTGAGGGTTCAGCTCCTGGGAACAGCTCTTACGAGGCTCTTGGGGGAGTGAATTGCAGCCAATAAGGTCCTGCCTGTCTGAAAATGCTGAATTCTAACCCAAAATGGGGGTGGGTGTGTTGGGTTTGCATGGCCAGGTTTGGGGAGCAGGAGGTCACAGGGGTGGCCTCTGTGAGAATGGGGAGTTTCTTCCACATCTGGCAGAGCCAATTCCAGCTGGCTCCAGGATGGACCCGCTGCTGGCCGGGGCTGGAACAGCCATTCCTGAAGGACTGAGCCCTGGAAGAGTGACCCACGCTGGAGCAGTTTGTGGAGAGCTGTTTCCCATGGGATGGACTCAGGTTGGAGAAGTTCCTGGAGAAGGCTGGAGAAGTTCCTGGGGAAATGTCTCCCCTGGGAAGGACCGACGGTGCAGCAGGGGAAGGGCTCCGGCTCCGCTCCCTGAGCAGCAGCAGGAACAGTGTGGGATGACCTGAGTGTAACCCCCATTCCCTGTGCTGCTGGAGGGAGGGAGGAAGGGAGGAAGGAATTCGGAAGGGAGGAAGGAATTCGGAAGGAAGGAAGTAGGAAGGAAGGAAGGAAGGGTGAGGGGAAGGTGATTTTAAGGTCTTGTTTTACTTCTCGCTGTCCTGCTGTGATTTTGTCAGTAAAAAATTCAATTAATATCCCTAATTCCAGCTTGTTTTCCCATGATCGTGATTGGTGAGGGATCTGTCCCTGTCCTTATCTCAAGCCATGAACCTTTATTCTATTTGCTCTCCAATCCAGCTGGGAAGGACAAGGATGGACCAGCTTTGGTGGGATCCAGCCAGGATCCTCCCCACTACAGAGAGTCTGGAGGACACCTGGAATTAAAGGATTTGTCTCGTTTGCTTGGCTTGAGCACCCCCAGCTGGGTCTGAAGGGCTGGGAAGTCACCAAGGCTGGTTCCCATCCTGGCTTTGGGATCACCTCCTTGGGGACAGAGGCCTAATCTTGCATCCCCTCCCAAACTCCCGTGGTCACCAGGTGGTTTCCATCCTGCGCTTACCTTGAGCACGGAGGTGAAGAAGACGGAGCAGCCCATGAGCACGAAGATCATCAGGCCGGTGACTCTCTGCTCCCGGATCCCCAAGAACTTGGGCTGCTCCCCCGGGGCGGAGCAGTCAGACTCCACTTTGAGGCTGTTCACGTGGGTGATGGACAGCACGGTGGCGGCCACGAACCAGGGCAGCCCCATCACTGAGCACACCCCAAGCATCACAGCCACCATGAACAGGTCCAGGTGGTACCCACAGCCTTTCTGGGGAGCAAAGATGGAGCAGGAATATCCTTCAGGGACCAGGACAACACTACCAGGACTCAAACCCTGCTCAAGCACAAGTCAACTTCTGGAAAATTTAAATAAGGTTTGAAATAAGAACTGGAATCAAACACAGATTTCACATCTTGCACGGAAATCTGGCAGGATCAGACAAAGTGGGTCTGGAAGGTTTGTACCATTTCTGCTTCTCAGAAATAATTTAAGAATTAATTATTTTTTCATTCATAAAGAAATTCCCAGCACTTGCAAGTAGGAGGTGGCTCTGAGTGATCACTGGAGCTCATTGAGATCCCTTCCCCAGCTGCCACTGACGTTTGAAAACAAAAACACCCTTCTACATCACTCCAAGATTCACTTGCTTCTCCCAAAAGCTGCCGTCCCCTCCCCGTGTCCAGGAGAGCTCCTGCCACACAGCCTGGTGTTGTCCCAAACCTTCCCAAAGCATTTGGGACAGGAGCTTGTCCCAGCCCCGCAGCCTGGTGCAGGGTGGGGATGGGGTGAGCCCCTGCAGCCCCTTACCTTGAGCCTGTGCTCCTTCCTGTTGACGATGACGGCCGTGATCTGCTGGTCCATGAAGATGAGGATGGTGCAGAGCAGGGCCGGGATGAGCGCGGCCAACACTGTCCACCACGGGTTGGGCCCGATGGGGTTGATGAGCCACCCACGGTCGTCCCTGGTGGGCTGCAACACGCAGCAGGATCAGCTCCCAGCCCAAGCCCTTCCCTGGCCTCCATTCTCCTCCATCCCTGTGTCCAAGCATTTCCCAGCCCTGGCTTCGTGTCAGCCTCTCCCAGGAGGCTCCGCTGTGCCAGTGTCCTCTCTCCCAGTGTCCTCTCTCACCTGGCTTTGGGGCTGTCTTCCCAAAGACAGGAAGGAATCAATGCACTTGGATGTGGCACAGGAGACACTCACACCACCAGCACCTCCTGCAGCCCAGCCCTGCCCTGCTGGAGATGGTTCTCCTGGTCAGTGCCTGGTTTTGGGGCTGTCTCCTGATTTCCAGGGGGGATCAATGCTCTTGGATGTCGAAGAGGAGATGGTTCCACCACCAGCACCTCCTCCAGCCCAGCCCTGACCTGCCCTGACATCACCTGGTGGCACCTGAGGTGCCAAAAGCCTTCTCCACCCCTCCCCCCATTACCTTGAACATGTGGGGGACGTGGAGCTTGGGGGACGGGATCCCGATGCCGAGGTCGATGAGCACCATGATGACGATGGTGAGGAACACAGCAAAGTCACTCACTGTGGATCGGACCTGGGGCGAGAAACAGGGGCTGAGAGGGGCCAGGACATGAGATGGGAAACCTGGGGACACCCACAACGTTTGGACTGGTTAATCCCTAAAATCCCACCACTCCAAGGACATGCAGCCAACTCCCTTGGGTGGATATTGCTGCGTGTTCGAGATCTGGGGATCTGGCAGGGGACAGTAGAAAGAGTTTAATTAGGGGGAAAATTCAGATTTTAATTCAAACAGTAGCAAAAATACTAAAAATGAGGAAAGGTGCCACACTTCTGGGTAAAATGGGAATAAGGCACTGAGGCATCATTTGTTCCTGTTTTTCCATGGCAACTCCTTATTTGATTGCCACTCCAGCAAATGATGCTCAGGTGAAGAGATAAATTACTTTGGAAGAGCTGATTTCCCACTGCCTGAGCCAACACATGTCGCTCTGGAACAGGCCGTGAGGCAGGTGGGGAATGCTACAACCTCTCTGCACTCATGGAAACAAGGGAGGGACATCCAAGGTCAGTGCTTCCCAGCCTGACTGAGCGGTGGCGAATCCTTCAGTGCTCCAGGAACGGCATTTTGGGAAAGGAGCGTGGAGCCTGTCACGGCCACCACCTTCTACCTACTCTGGTTGGGAAGTAACGGCTGGTTTTAAACTTCTTCAACAAACTCGACAGGACAAAGGTGGAGAAGAAGAGGATGCAGCACCAGAAGAGGACGTTGGGCGCGTAGGGGCCGTTGCGTCCACAGGCAGGTCCTTGGAATTCCCCATGCAAAGAGCGACATTCCTGGAGAAACAGAGCATCAGGACACGGAGGAAAACCAGGATAACGGGGGGGTTTTGAGGGTCTTAGTGCAAGATCCATGACCCTGCAGCTGCCATAGAAGTTATAAATATCAATATATTATAAATATATCAATATATTATAAATATATCAGTATATTATAAATATGTAAATATATGTAATGGGCAGCAGTGGCTGAAGAAGTGACACACGGAGCTGGAATTACACAGAGCAGAGGTGAGATGTGGCAGGACATCCTCTGCTCCACCTTGGCTGAGGAAAACATCAGAGGGGAAGGAAAAGCTTGAAATTTGCGGATAAAGAGGGAACAGGGAAGGAGGGCTGGGACAACCATGGGAGGAAAAAAGAGACAAATCATCCCTTTGCAGTCGGGGCTCACAGGACAAGGCCAAAAGGGGCTGGAGATGTCCCAGAGAGCTCCCGTCCCTCACCTGGGCTCTGCTTCCAGGGACAGTCCTGTGGGGCTGCTGAGACATGCAAATTTATGCGAGACCCTACAGACAGCAGGGCTTGGAGTCATTAGGAACCAATTAAGGGAGCCAATCACTGCCTTCAGGCAGGAACTTCAGTCCTCCAAATGCTCCAAGAGTCAAAGCACTGCCTTAACCTCGATCGAGGTCCCACAGCTCGGCTGAGGGGGACAGTTCTTACCCCGGAGTCTGGGGACCAGGTGAGCTGGACCAGGTGAGCTGGACCAGGTGGGCTCTCCTTCCCAGCACCAAGCAGGTTAAAAGTACTCATAAGATTTATGCAGGGACTTCTCAGAGCACTTTGAAGCCCAAAGTCCCCTGAAGATAGTGGCTTTGGCACCTGTCAACACCTCTGGCCTCCCCTGGGCTCCATGAGGAATTGGTGGCCCGGGGCACTTACGGTCACTGTGAGGTTTCCCCAGGTGATTCCCGACACATTGATCCCGTTGCTCCGCCAGAGCCGCAGGGTTTCATTGCTGGGATGAGCCGGGGGCTCACACTTACAGCTGGAGGAGGGAAATGGGGACAGGGCTGAGGGGACAGCGCCAGGACAGGCCCTGAGGCACCTGCCAAGGGGTGAGAGGGAGAACACCCACTAATAGATGGTGAGGAGGTCGAGCTTGCTGTGCATGTGCACGGGGAAGGTCTCCCGCAGGTGGCTCAGCTTCTCCAGGGCCTCGTAGATGAAGATGATGCAGATGAGGGAGGCGAAGGCCTCCTCGGTGAAGCGGGTGATGTAGCACACCAGGCAGCTGGCGTCCGTGGCCACCAGCACCACGCAGAAGAACGCAGTCCAGAGCCCGATGCATGTCCGCAGGGACAGATAGGAGAGAGTGTATTCCCTGGAAAACCACAAAACTCCTGGGGGAAAGGCCAGCACAGGCCTCAGAGCCAAGCCTTTCTCCAGGGAAAAATCAGGAGCAATTTGGGAGCATGTGGAGGCTGCAGGTGGTAACTGAGGTTTCCACGTCCTTGAGGTTGCAGGGTGTGGGTGGAGAAGCCAAGTGTTTAATTAGCATTAATTAATGTTGTCTTAGCACCTTGAAGACTGATTGAGGTTGTGAAAGGTTCTCCGACGTCCCCCAGAGCCCCAACACCAAAACCAGCTGGGTTTGCCCCGGTCTCCCACCGTCAGCTTGGGGCTTAATGAGAAGTTTAATTGCGGTGAGGGGCGTTCATCTCACACCAAAGTCACCAAGATGGAAGGACTGTCATGGAAAAGAGCCATTTCCCAGGAAAAGCTCCTACTTGTTCAATAAAATCCCCAAAACTCAAAATATTCCAATTGAAAACTGCTTGGATATTTGGGCAAAATCTATTTCCTCTTCCAGCAAAAATCAAGTTTAAAAGTTTTGTACTCAGTGGAAAACAAACCTTTCCTCGTTCCCAAACCAGAGTGCTTTGTCTCACCTTCCTTGGGCATCCAGAGCCTCTGGTTCCTCCTCCTCCCCCCACTGCTTCATTTTAACCCTTTAAACCTGAAATGACTCCAAGCCAAAACCCCAAACAACCCCCAAGCCCAAGGGCTCTCACCCTTCCTGTGCTACAGCAGCAGCACGAGACCTCTGTGACCCAGCAAACAACTTAAATCTGACAACTCCCACCGAGAAAATGAGAAGAAAAACATCTTCTCCCCATCCAAAAAAAGAAAAACGTCTTTTCCCCCAAAAAATAGAAGACAAATATCTCACTTGCAGAATTTGTAGAGAATCTTCTCAAAGACCAGGACAGGCCCGGTGCTGCCAAGGATGGTGAGGGGCTGGCCAGCAAAGAGGGAATAAACCACGCCCGTCATGGATGCTCCCAGCAGGGACTCCATGGCACTCTGACAGGGAAGAGAGGGAGCAGGGAGTAAATAAATCATTAGGGATAAAAACCCTCAAAAAACCCAAAGGAAATTCACAGCAGCAAAGAGATTTCAAAGATTATGGAGTGGGTTGGGTTGGAAGGGACCAATGGGTTGGGTTGGCAGGGAACCGTTTGGGTTCCAAACACCCGCCACGGGCAGGGACACTTCCCACCAGTCCAGGGGGGTCAGTTTGGGGAGCTTCCCCCTCCCCGTGCTCCCAACAGAGAGAGGAGCTCACGATGTGGCCGTGGGTCGCCTCCCCCAGCAGTCCCCCGAAGGTGATGACGGGGGACATGCAGGCACAGTAGAGGAACAGGAAGGACGCCAGGCACTGCAGGCTCAGACCGTCCCGGAAGTCGCTCCAGAACCACGGGGCCTTGCGCTTCACATCCAGGACCAGCCCTCCAAAGAGCCTGCAGCGAGGAAAAACCAGGCTGTTCTCCTGGGAGAGCACCTTCGGTCTCCTTTGTGCAGAAAATGCCTTCACCTGGAGGGGTTTCCAGACCTGCCCCCGCCCCAAAGCCAGAAAACCTGAGGGTGCTGGTGCTGGGGCTGGGCCCACCTGCCCAGGTGTCCCCCCTGCCCAGCCCAGGGGACCAAGGTGGCAACGTGGAGCCCCTTCACTGAACCAGGTCACCCCAAATCGAGACAACCTGAGTGCCGTGCTGCTTTGGCTGATCCCCCCTGCCCAAGTGTCCCCACTTCCCAAATCTTCCACCTGCCCAGGTGTCCCCCCTGCCCTGATCCCCACCTGCCCAGATGTCCCACCTTCCCAGACCTCCTCACTTCCCAAATCTTCCACCTGCCCTGGTGTCACCCCTGCCCAGATCTCCCCCCTGCCCAGCGCAGGGGACCAAAGTGGCAATGTGGAGCCCCTTCACTGAACCAGGTGACCCCAAAAGCGGCAGGAAGGGGAAGTGCCTGCTCAGATTTTGGAGGCAAAACCAAAGAAGGCCCCAAACCAGGAGAGCTCCCACCTCCCAGTCCGCTCCAGTTCAGGACCACTGTGTTTCTCTGGCTTGCTGTGGGAAGAGCTCTCATCCAGAGCTCCTGGCATCTTCCTCTTTTCCTGTGAACACGGAATTCAGCTCAAAACAGGTATTTCTCAGGTACATTATCAATCACCGGCTTGTTTTGCTCCTGGCCTGGGCATGGCTATGCCAAACCGGGAATTCCAAGTTTACCAGAATTTGGGTTGTTGTGCTGCCCGTCCCCCTTGCAGCACCCACCTGGGAGGGGAGGTTTTTGGGGGGCTCGATTCGGATGGATGGGTCCCACTCTCCTGGCGGCAACACTGTGACCTGATCCAGGAACTCGTCGATGCCGGCCACGAGGTCAGCCCGGTCCTTGGCTTTGTAGGCAACGTCATGGAAAACCTGCCCAGAGGAGACCTCCAGGTGAGAGCACAGCCCACCCCAGGTGACAGCACCACCCCTGGAGAAATCGCTCAGAATGGCAGCTCCCCTTTGGCTACAGCAGGATCATCTTCCCCAAATCTCCTGCTGGAAATGGCAGCCGGAAATATTCCCCCAACGGGAAAAATCTGGGCATTGTGGTGCTTGTAATCATCTCCTCCATGAGGCCACTGCCCCTCATGGCCTTGAGGAGGAGAAGTTCTACCACGCTGGCAATGCCACCGCTGGGATGGTGCCACCCCTGGATGTGGGATGGATGAGGCACAGGATGAACCCTGGGTGGGATTTCAGCCCTACCCCCCATGTCCACACTGGAGGCTTTGGCTTAAACAGGAGAAATCCTTCTGGCCCAGGCGATGCCACCACTGGGGACAATGCCCTGGGTTCCCCGTAGGGAAGGATGGAGTGTAGGATGCACTCAGAGGGGATTTCAGCCTCCAAGATTTGGGGTGATGTAAATCTGCCTGGTTTGGGGTGCGAATGAAGGGCTGGGACAGCAAATCCTCTTCCTCACTGCTCCAGGGACAGGGAATGGTGAAGAACCCCAAAAATGACCCCGAGATCCCCCTTATCTCATCACACCTCATCCGTCATGGTGGTGGCCATGGACCTGCCGATCTCGTGGTACTGATGGGCTTTTCCTCCTGGCCCCAGCAGCACAAACAGGAACCTGGGCAAGGAAATCCAGACTGAGAGAGGGGAACGTGACTTCACTCCAAGAGCACCCAGGGAAATCCCTGGAAGCTCAAGGGGGGTCACTTTGGTTCCCTGCCTCCTCTGTGGGCTAAATTGTTCACCAAAACCAATCACAAATCTCATTTTGGGGCCAATTTCACTAAAATTGGTCCGTAAGTTTTGAAGATTCAGCAGGGCAGGGAGGAGGGTGAGGAGCAGCATGGGAGAAATGTGCAGCTCCCACTTGTTCCCTTGGGCCCCAAATCGTGGGGCAATTTGAGGTGGCTTTGGGGTTTTTTTAAATAAAAACTTCGTGCTTGTCCTTCAGACCTTGTTGGGATGGGAACTTCTGTCATTCCCGACAGGAGCACGGCCGGGGTCAGGCGGACAAAGGCCACGAGGGGCTGGTGGAGGAAATCCAGCTCTCCCACCAGCACGTTGGACGCCTCCGCTCCGCTGGGAATTTTCTTCATGAAGTGCAGCTCCGCCTGGGCAGGACCAGCAATTCTCAGGGAATTCCCCAGAAATGAAGCCCTCAGGGCCCCCCAGGGTCTCTCTCACCCCCCTGGAGGTGTGGGAGAGGGGCATGGGTCTCACCTTGCTCAGGTCCATGGCACTGGTCTCAGGGGTTACCCCATTTTTAGCTTCTGCAGTGGTGGGAGAAGGGTGAGGGGTGAGGGTTTGGGCTGGGAGGGAAGAGAAAGACACTCAGACGGGAAGGAAAGGAGGAGCAGGGGTATTTCTCCTTTGCCAGAACAAGTCTAATGGGGACAAAGTCACCCAGAAACCCCCACCCGGTGCCAAAGCCTGGAGAAACCCTCACCTGGTGTCAAATCCCTGGAGAAATCGTCACCTCATGCTAAAGACAGGCAGAAGACCTCACCTGGTGCTAAGGCCCTGGGAGAAAACTACACCCGATGCAAATTCCTGGAGAAAACTTCACCTGGTGCCAAATCTGACGGAAACCTTCACCTGGTGACAAATCTCCTCCAGAAACCCTCACGTGGTGCTAAAAACTGGCAGGAACCCTCACCTGGTGTCAAATCCCTGGAGAAACCTTCACCTCGTGGTAAAGCCTGGCAGAAACCTCACCTAGTGGCTGCAGGACCTCACCTGGCTCCAAACCCCTCAGGACCTCACCTGGCTGCATACCCCACAGGACCTCACCTGGCTCCAAACCCCTCAGGACCTCACCTGACTCCATACCCCACAGGACCTCACCTGGCTCCAAACCCCTCAGGACCTCACCTGGCTGCATACCCCACAGGACCTCACCTGACTCCATACCCCACAGGACCTCACCTGGCTTCTCGANACCTCACCTAGTGGCTGCAGGACCTCACCTGGCTCCAAACCCCTCAGGACCTCACCTGGCTGCATACCCCACAGGACCTCACCTGACTCCATACCCCACAGGACCTCACCTGGCTTCTCGAGCAGGTGCAGGTCCTGTTTCTTGCTGACGTCAGCGAAGGAGCGCACGATGGGCAGGAGGTTGTTCCTTTTCCTCTCATTCTGGTGGTGGTGCTTCTTCAGCAGCACCTCCCGAACCTTGGCCCGCGTGCGCTCGTCGAACTCTGGGGACGGCTCCTGCTGGGCCAGGATCAGGTCTGGGTGGGACAGGGACACGAGGTCAGAGAATGAACCCACCCTGCCAGAGCCACTCTGCCTTTAAAACCCCAAACCCCGCGGTGTGGAGGGAAAATGGAATCAATGTAATGTGAGGAAATGGCTTGGAATGAATCATTATTGAACAAGGGTCAGCTCTTATGGAGAGCTGAACAGCCAGGTCCTGAAACACTCAAAAATGTGCAGGACATTCCCCTTTTACTGCAGAACATTCTCCCTTAGCTGCAGAACTTTCTCCAGTCACTCTCAAACCCCAAAAATCGCTTTCCAATGGACCCCACAGTGCTAGCAAGAGCTGCACACCCAAATGCCAATCGAATCCCAGAAACCCCATGGGGACAGCTGGAAATCCCCATTCCCGGGGCAGGATTTCCCGGCACCGAGGCCCCCCCAGTACCGGCGATGTCCTCGACGCTGGTGGCGCGCACGTCCAGCAGCACCGTCCCGTTGATGATGCAGCTGCGCAGCTCGAAGAGGCTGTGCAGGGACAGCGTGGCCACGTAGGGTTTGCTCCAGCGCTCTCCCCCATCCTCCACGTCCTCCTCGAACTTCAGCCACCTGCAGATTTGGGGAGAAATGGCTCCAGCCCTGCAACCCCTCGGATAAAACCATGGGGTGGCAGGAGGAGCTGGGAAATTTCCATATCCCGGAGAACAGGGACTCCTCTGCCACCATAGCTGGCAGCAGGGATCATGGAATCATGGAATATCCTCAGCTGGAAAGGACCCACAAGGATCACAGAGTGCAACTCCTGGCCCTGTGCAGGACACCCCAACAATCCCACTGAGAGCATTGTCCCTGACCTCTGGAATCATGGAATATCCAGAGAGGAAAGGGACCTACGAGGATCACAGAATCATGGAAACTCTGGAATTGGAAAGGACCCACAAGGACCATCAAGTCCAACTTCTGGCCCAGGATAACCCCCAAAGTCCCACTAATCCCCAAATCCCGATGTCCAAGCATTCCCTGACCTCTAGAACCATGGAACCTCCTGAGCTGGAAGGGACCCATAAGGATCTTTGAGTCCAATCCCTGGCCCTGCCCAGACACCCCAAAATCCCACTCTGTCCTAGAGAGCTTTGTCCAAATGCCCCTGGAGCTCCAGCAGCCTTGGGGCCGTGACCATTCCCTGGGGAGCTGTTCCAGTGGGGGAAGAACCTTTTCCCAGTATCCAACCTAAACCCCTCCTGACACAGCTTCCTGCCCTTCCCAAATCCCAGGGATTTACCTGGCTGTCTCCTTCCACTCGGCATCTTCTCCCTCCTTCACGCAGATCTCGTCCAGCTCCGTGAACAAGTCATGGGGGACGTGCTGCTCATCCTCCTCCGTGCCCAGGATGAACTGGACCCGCTGGGATGGGGTGTCTGGGGACAGGAGGAGATTCCCCACCCCATTACTGAGCCTGGATCCATCCTGCCACGCTCACATTCCGGTGGCATCACTCTGGGACCAGTCCAGCCATAAACGCTGGGTTGGCCCCTCTCCCACAGCTCTCTCTGGGCTCTCACAGAGCCAGGGGGAAGGTGGAGCCTCCCTCCCACCCTCCATAAGGATGGGCTGCTTTCCTTCCCCACACTCCCAGTTTCAAGCCAGGATCCCTAAATCCATTACAGATTTAACTCCAAAATCAGAGAAAAGTTTGGGAAACGGGGAGTCTTGCTAAAAAAAGCCACTTTTCCTTGGTAAAACAGCCTCGCAAAGTATCCACAGGGACCTGGCTGGAAACTCCAGTGGTGGCCACCCCAGCAGGACTCACAGTGGTATCCCTGCTCCGTGGGGACCGCGTCCTTCTCCCGCTCCCGTTTCCGGTGCTTCTGGCTGTGGGCGCGGTGGTGCCGGTGGCTCTGGCGAACCAGCGGCATCCGCACGCCCACGTACAGGGTCCGGTGGCCTGGGAAAACAGGGATGTTGGGAATGACCGGTGGCTCAACCGCTGCAGCTGTCCCAGGAGGAAACCATGGAATCATGGAAGACCCTCAGTGGGAAGGGACCCACAAGGATCATCAAGGCCCTGCACAGGACACCCCAAAAATCCCACACCAACTTCCCTTAATGTAAATTTCAGTGGATCCCTGACTTTCCCAGACTCATCCTTTTTTTCCAAGCCCGTTTTACTCAAGCTGCACTCCGAGGGATGGTTTGGGGTCACCTAAATGTGCCCTGAAAGCACCAAAACCCCTCTCAAATTCCAGCTTGGCCTGGACAACAACATCACCATCACCAACCCTGGGATTTGCTCATTGAGCAGGAGATAATGCAATAATTATAGTTTTGAAATCTCTTTATGGCACAAGGTGACAAGGAAAGATCAAAGGAGTCCCATGATGATGAACTCCAGGAGGAAAACAGGGAATCTGCACCACATCCAATGATTCTCCTGCCCTGTCCAAGCCAGGAGCAGCTGCTGTGGGAGAAGCAGATGGGAATTATCCAATCCCATAGACACGATTCACACCGGGGCCTCCACAAGGGCTTTAAAAGCCATCACATTAAATAATAAATCAATAATTTGCTGTTTAATCAAGAACCATGACAGGTTTTGCTGCTTACGGTGTGACACCGAGCAAGGGACATTGCGGGACTTTTTGCCAGGGCATGGTGGCCCCTCCAGCAGGATCCCAGCAGGATCCCAGCAGGATCTCACCTTCCAGCTCCTCCTTCTCATAGTGGATGTTGACCACGTTGCTCGTCCTGCCCTGGTCAATCACGGCCTCCTCGTCGTGTCTCTAACGAGGAGAAGAAGGGAAAATTTGGGGATGCGTGTACAGAGCTCCCTCCACACTCCCTGTCCATCCACCATTCCATGAGGAACACAGCTTCTCCTCCAGGCACTGCCCAAAAAACAAGGACTTGTGGGAAGTTCTTCTCCCATTCCCAAATAAACCCATCCATGTTGCACACGATGGAGTCTGGAAGGGTTAGTACAGGGGGAGAGGGATTTCAGACCCAAATTCGGGCATTTCAGACCTAAAAATACCCAACTGCCTGCTTTGGGTTTTTTGGTTCCTTAAAGAAAAATACGCAGAGACTTCCAAGCTGGGGGAAAAGAGACACTTTTGGCCTCAGGGTGGTTCCTGCAGGACTCCTTGGGTGGCTCTTGGCCACAGGACGTGGCCACCAATGACCTCCAGAAGCCCTCAAGGTCCTGCAGAGGCGACTCTTCAGCCCAGCAAGGCTCAGGCTCCCTTCAGTGCAAGTTTTCCACAGAAAATAGAATTTTCCATCTTTTGATTGAGATTTCTGAGCAACCCAGGCTCGTGGGAAGTATCCCTGTCCATGGCAGAGGGGTGGAGCAGGATGGTCTGACGGTTTCCCAACCAAACCATTCCGTGATTCTTTTATGCCTCAAATACTAAAGGCACCACTGCTCACCTTCCCCTTCCTTGTCCCCCTGGACAATCCAAGAAAACCAAAATCCCATTGTCCGTGCAAAGAAAAACCCTGCAATGCCCAACCACCCATATTTTCTATCAGCTTCCAAATTACTCCTCGTGTGAAGGCTCAAAGGGAAAGTTTGGGATGATCGAGTGGATGAGGTTCATCCTCACGTTGACGCCATCGCAGCAACCGAAAATGATTCAAACAACAAAAATCACACCCAGATTTCAATTCTTGAAACTGAAGGGGGAAAAGGAGCAAAATCCCGAGGGAACTGGGGGAACTGGTGGGGCTGCTGGATGAAATTCCAGGAGCAAGAGCTCCCCCATGCCCCGGGAACCAGCTCAGAGCAACCACAGCTGGGATTCGTAAGGAAAATTTCCAATGCTGCCCTTGTATTGATAATGATGCCTCAACCAAGAGTTTATTGGAAAATGGAGAACAAATAATGGATTATGATTTCAGCTGGAAAAACTAACAGGGAGTCTGCTCTTCATCCCCCAAATTCCTGCTTTAACCAGCGGGTGGAAAACCTTCAGGTCCCAGTCACTGGTGAGTTTGATGAGGAAGAGGAACAAACATTCCCGTCAGGAATGAGCTGCTGGTCCCTGAGTACCAATTCCAGAGTTGACTGTTGCTCCCTCCCCGCCCGCTCCTGGACTTGCCCACGTTGCCCAGCAGCCGGATTTTCCTGCGCCAGTGGCGTTTCCATCCTCGCTCCAGTGACATCCATCACCACCCTCCTGCCCTTCCTGGCACCCTGCTCCCTCCAGAGCTGCCCAGAGGGACTAAACTCCAACCTTGGAAAAGGCTCGGGGTGAAATGGCTCAATAAATCTCAATTTAAAATGGGAATTTTAATAAAATGGCGAATTTGAGCACACCAGTTGCAGTGGCAGTAAACGGAGGGATTTGGGAGTGGCGGATTCAAACCTCCTGTGGGTGACACAGGCAGTCTCTTTCTCTCCCAAAAAACAGTTTGCCAAACCTCCCCTCCTGCACTCCAGGGAAACTCCAGCAGGATTTGGGGGATTTTCCCTCCATCGGGGGGGTGTGCAGCCCCTGGCAGGGCCCAGGCCGTGCTCCCTGGGATTCTCCCAGAAAGGGTCACTGCCGTGACCTCGTGGGTCCCTTCCCATTCAGGACATTCCATTCCCATTCATCCTCACATCGGTCCCTGGTTTTGGGGGACAATTGAGCCTCCACATGGATCAGGGGGTCGGATCCTCCCAGGACAGGGTGGCACCTGGTGTCCCTCAGCTCCAGAGACAAAAATGGATGGGATCAGAATCCATGGTGCCCACCCAGGGATTATTTACAGCCACGCTCCCCAAAACTCTGCCCACTTGGAAAACACAGTGGATGGGAAAAACCCAGCTCTATTTTATGGAAAACTCTGCAGAATGGGGTGTAAACACCACATCCTGCCGGGAGAAGGACAGTCAGCCTTTGGGTGGATTTTAAACCCAAATTCCCGAAGAATGAGTGAGGTACTAACTGTCAGGAAAAGAAACATCATGGGCAGGGCTGATTTCCATCCAAATTTCCTGCAGAAAGTCAGGGAATTCCGGGAAGGTCTCGCTTTGGCACAAGCCCCATCCCTTGGGGGATCCTCATCAGCCAGAGCCAGTCCAGCCACAGGACGGAGACTCCAGAGAAGGCCCATTTTTCCTCTCCTCGCTCTCCAGCTCTGCCTGACTTCCCGAGCTGAGCTAATCCGGCATCTCCATCCTCCAGACTCATTTGCTTTAATGAGCTCCCGCCCCGGCGCCGCCGGACTCAAAGGTCACCTGCCCGGAAAGGTGACCCGGCTGTAAAATGACCCGGCCGGGGAAGGCGACACCGAGGGCTGAGCAGGGAAAATCCCGCCGGGATCCAAGCTCGGAGCCCCACTGCCAGGTTATTGATCAGGATTGGAGCTCCAGGAGCTTTAGGAGGGGCAGGAGGGCACCTTTGGGTCCATGGATGCTCCGAAATCCCACCGCCCTTCCCCGGACACAGCAGCATCCCCAAAATCACGCGAAGGTGCCACCGAAGGAAACGGTCCCGCTCCAAACCCTCCCAGTCTCGGTCAGGCCACTCCGATGGACTGAGAGGGGTTGTTCCCCTGAGGAAATTCAGGGGGATTTCAGGACTTCGTGGCTGTGGGCCTGTGGGTTTGGGATGGGATGGAGCAGGAAGGAGGGATGGCTCCAAACCCCAAGTTATCCCAGGATACCTGGATGGGTACCAGCCTTCCCTCTCCATCCTCCTCTGCTGCCAACCGCCTGGGAACCATCAAATCAGCCAAACTGGGCTGGAAAGGGGATGTTGAGCTTGGCATCCTTCAGCCTGGAGTTTCAGAGCAGCCAGAGCTGTTTCAATTTGCTGTTTTCTAAGAAAAAACTCAATTTGGCCACCTGGAAGTTGTTTTTTAGGGAGACTGAAACGAACTGTTGCTACTAGGAATGAAATCAGGAATGGCTGGAGCAAAGCAGGAAAACCCATTTCAATCCCCCTCCATGTCACGAGCTCAGAGCATCCTGTCCCCCTCTCCAAATTCATGTCTTGTTGGGATTTTGTGCCCCCCAGAGGGATTTTGGGGGGTTCTGCCTCAGTGTCCCTGAGTCCCTGCAACTCCTTGGGTTAGGAAAGAAAATCTCCTGCTCTAGGGATGTTTTGGGGTAATTCAGGATGAGGAAAAGCTCCAAGCAGAGGCTCAGGACCAGCTTTGAGCTCTCTTGGTCCCCAGTCCAGGACACACCAGGAGCACGGGGAGGATTGATGTCACTCACCTCGCCCGAAGTGTAATTAATAATTATTAATAACTGATGCACTGTTCTTATGGGATGAGGGCAACAGGGGGTACCAGGGGGCTGCTGGGGGGTCAGAGCAGGGAAACCCCCCCTCACCCCCTCCATCCCCACCCTGCTGGGTGGCAAAGCCACCATCCCTGGGGTCCCTTGCACCGTGTCCCCCCCAGGGACCCCTCCAGCTCCTGGGCCAGGATCTGAGCTGGGATTGGGACTGGACACAGCTGGAAATGGGGGAGGGGACGGGGCTCCAGACCCCCAAAATGGGGCTGGGAACAGACACGCTGGTCACAGCCGAGCATCACCAGGACATGATGGTCACCGGTGCTGGGGGTACAGAAACTCCTTTCCTGCTGTAATTTCCGGGCAGATTAATTAATCTTCAACCTCTCATTAATTAATTCCCCACCTGTCGTGGTCACCCAGAGCAGCTCCTCCGGCCGGTCCCATGGGTGCGGGGGGGGGCAGGGACAAGGAGACGCTCAAAGTGGGGGGGAACCCAGCGGCCTCCTGCCCCCACCCCGGCACCGGGCACGGGCTGGGGGCACAACACCTGAGCCCCCCGGGCCGCGGGGCTGCGACTGGGTGACAGTGACTGGGTGACACCGACCGGGTGACACCGACCGGGCGACGCGGGGCTCTGCGGGGACAGTGGCCTTTGTCCCCTCTCCAAAGGGCCGATGGGGAGGGGGGCAGGAGGGAGGGGAGGCACATCCAGATGCAGAGGAGGAGCCGGGGGGGACCCCCCAACAGGCACCACGCAGGTGCCCTTCCCCCCTCTTCCCCTCCCTCCTGCGCCCACCTTGAGCCCCTCTCGCGCCCCCCTTCCACAGGTCGGACTCCCCCTTTCCCACCCCCGGCACCCCAA
>VZTE01000771.1:0-12680 GCA_013397775.1 Eulacestoma nigropectus
GGCCCCTCAGCGCCGCGTCCCCTCAGACCCACCGGGGCTGCTCTGCCCGCCCGTCCCGCCGGGCAGCCCTCGAGGCTCCATCCCTCGGGACCATCGAGCCCCGTCCCCTCTGCCCTTCCACTCACACCCTCCATCGCCATTTATTTATTCCCATTCCGTTTGTTCCCGCAGGGAGCCCCTCCAGCGCCGTGCTGGGCCCCTCCAAGTCGCCAGCGCTGAGGGACCGCTCCAGTTGAACGCCGATGTGTGTCCAGTCCCGAAGCCGAGCGGTGCCAGCCGCGGTGAGGGCAGGCAGAGACCCGCGAGGCACTCCCGGAAAGGCACCTTGCTGATGGCACTGGCAGTGACTCACTGCTTGTTTTCTACCGATTTATTGCTTGGGTAAGAACCGACAGCTCTGCTCATCATCTGCTCACCACCCAAGGTGAGCTGCAAAAATAACTGGAAATTCGCATTTGTAATTGCAGAGATGTGGTGGCCCCAGGCTTCCACATGGTGTTTTTTGGTACCGTGGAAGGCAGGGGATCACAACAGCTGGGTATGTTTGGCTCCAATGCACAGATCAGGGGAGTCACACTGAATTTTGGACAGACATGCTCAGGTGCCAATCTACCACCATTCAGCACAAAAAAAAAGAGTGTTCCTTTCCTGGCAGGAATTAACAATGTGCTCTATCTTAAGGAAAACCTGTTTGTTTTTAAGAAATAAAAATTTCCTCTAATTTTTTTTTAATACTACTTGTGGGAATAGCAACAAACCCCTAAGGACATGCTCAGGTGTAGCAAGACTGTTTAATTCAACTAAGAAAAAAACCCAAAACCACAATTCGAGTAGGGCTTTGTAATTTCCCCTGCACGGTTGTGTCGCTAGATGGCCTTCCAGACCCAATACAAACACCACTGCACTCGGGCAAGGACGATCCTGCTTTGTGCACAGGGCAAACAAAAAGCTAGAAAAGGATATTTCTGCAATAGAGAAGAAGAAGTACCTGTAATACCCAACAAAGTGCCATAAAATTCAAATCGTAATAATAAAAAGGCAGTCAAATTCACACCTATTTAAAATTCACCATTTCACTGAGGAAAAAGTTGATGCAAGCATGTAGAAGCTGTCAAAAAATGCTTTATGAGCCAGTCTTATAAATCTTATCTGGAACACGGGAAAAGCCATCAGCTCCTGTCCACTGTAATGGGTGAAGGCAATCCAATGGCACAGGAATGGATGGGCCAGGAAAGGATTTGTTTTATCCTGAAATGATTTATTTGGACCTGGGTCAAAACCAGCATCACACCATGTATGATACAAGCAGCAGGTAGAGTTAACAGTCTTCCTGTGACTGAAGAATTCAGGGTTTTTTTAAAGTCAATTATTGCCATAAAGGGAATTTTTGGGGAGATGAAAGTATTTTGTGGTTCATTATTAATTTGTGGTTTTTGCTTTTTTTGTTGTTTGTTTGTTTATTTTGGGTTTTTTTTTTTCCAAGTCTCACAAACCAATCTTTACATTTCTCACAGCTCTGTCTCCTTGTACATTTTATACTTAAGGAAACTTTTAGATTTGTACACCTTTAGATTTCAGATTAAACAACATAAAATGAGCAGATTATAAATCCAACTGTAAACACTCCAAAGACTGTTTTTAGTAATGGATGTTCTACTTGTAATGAGTCAACTTAGTATGGATGAAATATAACATTTCAGTGTCTCAGGTACTTAATTTTAATTAACAGCTATGCAGTGCTTCAGGCATATAATTTGGTTTTGGGCAAAAACTGAGCTTATTTTGCTGACTCCAAAAAAGCAAAATCTAAAATGGAATTGTGCCACTGATTTAAATGGAAGAAGATTCAACCCTCTATTAGTGAAATTCAAATCTAATCATTACTAACTGCAAGTGTCCTTCTCTAGTTCAGTTTTGGCCTGTATATTGATTTTGGCACAAGTTCTTTCATCAAAAGCCTACACATCTGCAGCTCAGAGGTCAATGTGTGTGTGGAGATTCTCAGTGAGCACAACAAAACCAGGGCTTTAGTGGGGTATGGAAAATATCCATGCTCCAGTCTTGGTACCAGTTTGTTGCTTCATGATCACCAAGGAAAAAATTAGGAAGGAGTGAAAGGTTAACACACTGCTTATGAAAACTGCTGGGAGTTCACGATTTTTAAAAGATGCTTTAACACCCTGGATGGTATTGATGGGTAATTCAGGTTAGTTAGGAAAACACCCAAAAAAGACTCACAGATTAGGTTCAATATTGTTTGCACACACCATCTGCTGCATACTCATATTGTTAGTTTATTTGGTAACACAAGCTGGACAAGAATGGGGACCTGTTCTTCCTTATTGTCTTCAGAACTATATTTTTGAAATACACTAAATTTTTTTCTTCATAACACAGACCCTAGTTTACAAAGACTTCAACATAACAACAACTCACCCCATCTATGTCCAAGGAAATATTCATAAACTTAGTTAAGAAAGTGCATAACAAGACAGAGCCTTAAATATTTATTTTTTAACATTACCAGTGACATTAATTATTTGTATTTTCAGCTATGAATTCCCACTACAGCATGTACGGAGCAAGAGCAACACCTTGAAAAATTTACAATAGGAAGGACAGACTCTAAGGAATGGGATTTACCAAGTAAGTCAAGTGAATCTCTGATAAATTTCAGATGTTGCACAAGGCCAACAATTGTTTGTCATATGCCCACAGACTCTTACTGAGGGAGTCTCTGCCCCACGGAATTTAGTATGGACAGGGCACAGAAGGAAGGGGGAACTCTGATGTGAGAGAGCTGAACTGTCCCTGCACACAGCACAAAGTTCTGGTGACAGTGTGAGAGGAGAAGCCTCTGACAAAGCAGGTGTACACTACTCCAGGTGATTCATCCTGTTTACAGAACAAATGTACAAAACTGTTTTTCAGTTTTGCTTTTGCTCACAGTGCCAACACTGCTCTGACCCTCACTGAACCTTCCATACAATTTCCAAAACCAAAGCTCTCAAGTCAGTGTCCTTGACTCTCAGCTGCTTCTCAGTCTCCATTTCTGCAGCGTTTCTCGCTGTTCCTCTCGCACATGCAGAGCTCAACCATCTGGTCCTCATGGCCTGATATTTTACACACACGCCCCCACCCCGAAAAGTCCCTTGGGCCACATGATTCACCATCTATTCAAACCTTGCCATGTGCATGGCTTTTTGTGTAGTAGCTCCTACTGATGTAAATCCCTTGTTCCGTAAGGGCTCTCAATTGCCTTTTTCACTGAAGGCAAGGTGGCTGTGACACCTGCCAGTTTCTAAGACGTTTAACCCAACCTAAAGAATTATTACATTGTTGTTTGGCTGAGGAGGAACCATATTTTTTTCCCAGTGGGAAGTGCTGCCAGAGAGGCATTAACTTTCTAGACTATTAAGTAATACGGAAAAATTATATTTCAATAAGAAAATTTCCTTTCTGCCTTTTCATGCCTTAGAAATAGTTCCTGTTTCACTTGGCTCAAGTAGCCCATGCACTAAATCAGTGCAGAAATCTTTGGATAAACTCTGCATGAAATCTGTCCAAATGCTATCAGGGAGTTCAGAGGGCTGAGAAAGAAAACAGGACAAGGGTCTGCAACAGGAGGTGTGAGACAAATTAAGAGACACAACTCAGCAAAATCAGGCAGAGAATATTCAGGCACTTTGATGTAGTTTGGACAAACTTTATTCATAGACCACACACTCATGACTACCTGGTGAGCAGCTGTTTATGGGGAACACAAACTCTTTCTTGGGTTATTTTCTCTGGTATTCTTTAAATCAGGGGTGCCAACCATGTGGGCCAAATATGGCCTACCTGATACACGCATGGCCAATGTGCTGTGTTTTGAATTTCACCTTTCATTAGAAACTGAGTTCTAGGCTTTGCATTTGTGGGGGAAAATCACCCTATTTTACAAACCTGAAGTAAATCAACGTGGTAACATCTCATCCTGATACAGTAGGTGCTTAGAGGCAGTTTCAAGTTTCTGTTGCTCACTAGAGCGTGAACTCTCAAGCCAAATTCTTTTGTGAAAAATGGGTAACACAAGGTTAGGATCATCCTATGCTTTTCTCAACATCAAACACAATGAGTGATCTCTGAAAAGCATGAAACAAACAGGCGAGCGTCTGCCAACACCTCCACAGCTCTGCCCCCACAGATCTGGGGGATGTGTGTCTCCCAGATGTGCTGGCACAGCTTCCCTGAGCCATGGGCAGGAATTTGTCACCACAGGCTGGCAGAGCTATCACAGCAATGCTGGATTTCATCCCCTGCCTCTGTGCTGGGAAGGCAATCTGGAGGTTTGGCAGAGAGAGAGGGATTCAGAATGCCTCGTTTCAGGTGAGATCTGCGGTTGTGTTTGCCTTGGGAGCTGGGCTTGGTTTTGCCATGGGAACAGGCAGAAGCAGCAGGTTCAGGAGTGAGGCACAGCCTTGCTCGTGGCTGACAGAGATCAGGGCTTTGCTACAGATCCGCATGAAATTAGTCACCATCAGATGCTCTTCTGCATCCAGATCTGCAGCAGAGAACACATCCCACCAGGAAGTGGAAGTAATTTTGGGAAATTTAGGGGAAAAGGGCTACAAATAGCTTTGCTTGCAACACAATGTGTTCTTAGCCAGTATCCAACCAATCCCTTTCATATAACCTCTAAAATCTCTCTGGCTTAGGCCTTCCTGTGTTTTCATTACCCAACACTCCACCTAACCCAGCAAGCACGAGGATGTTATTTTTTTTCAAAACTGGAGTGCTTTCTGCAGTATCTGCTTCCTTCAGATCACTTTTCCCTTCTTCTCTCGTTCCCAAATTATGTAATTATGTGGATAGAGAGATTTTCTTTTAATGTACTTGCTGGTTCAGAAACAAGGGAAGACTAAACCCAAGAGGAGTGTGTGTTAATTAAGATGACCACAGCACCAGGGCAGGAGTTGCATGCAGCTGCTTTAGCTTACACAGGAGGGATTAATACAGAGTGGGTGAGTCAACTACGGATTACCCAATCTGGGTTACACTCCCCAAAATTCTGTTGGAAGATTCCACTAAACCTGAAATATGTGGAGTTGTACTTTTTTTGTGAGGTTTTGGAGAACATCAAGTTTAAGTGAATCCAGGTTTGGCTTCCTAAATACGCCTTTCACTACGTGAGCTACAGCACAACCTGAACAAGTGTGTGTTTTACAGAGTCACGAGTCAGGCCTTGATCAATACCTCATTCCTGCACTCGTGCTCCCAGCACAGGCAGAAAGCTCAAACCTTTCGGACAAGGATGTGGGGAAACTGGGAATATTCATAGGGGGAGAATAAAAGATGGCGAAGTAGGCTGTAAGAGAATGGACTGTGGATGAAATAGGGCCGTGTTTTTGCTGAGTAATGCATAGCACTGACATTAAAGGGCAGTTAATGTGAAGTTTGCATCCTCCCCTCTGATATCTGTGCAAATTTCTCACAGGAAGGCAGCAATGGCAGACTGAAGAGATGATAAAATCCTCTGTTTAAATGGGGGACACCACAATTTTTGCCTGCTTTTTGTGGAGTGCTGGATGTATGGGTAGAGCTAAGCGGGAAGCGTTTGCTCTGTTGTTGTCTGGCTGGCAAGCTGATCATTCACAGAGGTGGAGGTTTGGCAGGAGCCAGAGGAGCTTGTGGCTTGTCAGAGCATGGCCAGGCAAAGGACAGGCCCAGACTGAGTTTCTCTCAGACCTGAGAGCAGCCATAACCCGGCCAGAGCAAATCCTGCATAGGAACGGTGACGCTCAGAGCAGGTTAATTAATAACTTGAGGCGCTGGAAATAAACCTGGTTTCTAATTGAGTGATGTTTGCTTTAGAGCTGTGATTCTTGGCCTGTGCCTGGTTTGTGGGAGCTGGATGGGCTGACAGTGCAGAGTGGCCTGGCTGGATGTCCTCGCTGAGAGCCACTGGAGCGGGTCAGGAAGGTGTCCAAGCAGTGCTGTGGGGTGGTGAGGGCAGGCACAGAGAGCAGCAAGCTGAATGTGCTGGGCCTGGCACACTGCCCTGCCCTGCTCCACACCTCTGTCCTTGATGGCACATTTCCTGTGCGTTTCTCCCTTCCTACACACCTCACCCTTCCTGAATCTCCTCATAACAACAGGCACATTGTCAAGTTCCCAGTTGCTTACTGGGATTAACGTAGTAGCTCTGATTTCTTAAGGTGGGGAGATTTCCTGGTTAAAACTGTTCTAATTAAATTTACATCTCTCATTAAGGCTAAAAATGCCCCTGTGTGAATGGCAGCTGAATCTGCTTGTAAAATGTCAGTGCTCCAAAGACCTTTAATGGTCTTGGGAGTCTAACAATAGTACAGACAGTGCCTGTTCAAAGATAAGGGCTCCAGGCAAATGGAAGCAGGAAGCAAATACAGCATCCCCCCCAAATCACACATCTTAGACAAAAATTTTCCCAGTACAGAACACATCTGGCTGCATATTTGTCAAGTATTTTATTGGCTTGAACTACACACACAGCACCCACAGCAAATCCTTTCCACTGTAGATCTGAGTGGGCACCTCCATTTTCCTTTTAGGACTCACTTTTGGACCTGGGGAAAAGTGTTCTCAGTAGAAAGGCCTCCAAGCAAGCCTGGGCCGGTCACAGTGGAGCAACAGCTGCATGAGCTTAAATTCCTCTCCCCACCCTGCTGTATAAGCCATGCCCCTCAGTCCTGTGCCTGGAGGAGCCAGAGAGAGGAATGTCCAGCTTTCCTGCTTCTCTGCCAGCTCCACTGGCATTTCCTATTCTGCAGCCAATTGCATGTTAGGCGCCGACACCATGAAGTGCTTTTTCATGTGGGCAGTGGTGGTGCAACTAAGGATCCTTTTTGGTCAGAACCCCCCGCAGATGTTCGTGACACTTTTTTTACTGCTCTTTATGCATAGGAACCACTTCCTGCAGGCTGCTAACTGCAAGTCCTTCCGGACTGCTGGCAGGCACTGCCCAGGGAAAGGGAAAGGGAAAGACGTGCAGGGGAAGGTTTCAGGAAGCAAACAGAATTCTGTCCTCCAGCAGCAGCTCCCAAGAGAGAGACAGGGAGAAATGCAGCAATGACTGTGTGGATTTAGTGGAAACTAACTTCAGTTAGAAACTAGCCTGCCCTCTCGAAGGTTAAAACAACTAAAATATCTGGAAAAGGTATTTTAATTTAAAACTCACCTAAAAAAAAAAAAAAGCTAAAGCAAGTTCAAAAATAAATCAGAAGGTAGACAAAGATAAGAACAGAGCATGCAGGAATCAAGTCTGAACAAAAGGCATGGGCTATGAAAGGAGAAAACTGCAAATGGCAGGGGTTGAAATGTAAAACCTACAGTTCACTGTGAAACATGAAGGATGCTGTTATATTCCACACCTCCTCTTCCTGGGTGTAGCTGTCTCCACAAGGCGAAGGGCAGTAATGAACCAAGCTCCTTCCCTCTCCCTGTGTTTTCTATTCAATTATTCGCAGGCTGTGCAAGTTCTGCTTTATTTCCCCTCTCCATATGCCATGGTTTTTTTTTTTTAGTTCTGCACTGTGCCTTTGGCCTCTCTCCCATTCCTTTCTCCTCCGTGTGTGCCCCCTGCTCTGCTAGGATCTGCTGTCTTTGTAACCTCTGCTGTGCACATATGCTGGCTCTCCCCTCCCCTCCTGCCACCCCCTGCTCCACCGAGCGTCCCTTCTCCTTGCTCCAGCGTTTTTGCCAGCGGGTCCATGAGCCAGCCAGCAACGGAACGATTTTGCCATGGCCACTGCTCCCGTTTCCATGCTGCTGGCTCCTCTCTAGCAATCAAGGGGAACCCGTGCTGCTCCCCTCGTACAGCACAGGCAGAGACAGCCCTGCAGCTGCTTAGCAACTGAGATCTGCTGTAGTGCAGCAGCACAGGGACCCATGGACAGCACAGCCTTCACCGATCCGGCGCCTTCGGGCCCACTCGGCCGCAACCCAGGGCTCAGGGGACCAGCTGGGGCACTCCCCACTGTCCTGTCAAACAATAAATCAAGATGCAAATCCTTAACTGCAGGATTGAGAGCAATAGTGGCAATGTCAAGGGCAAAACAAAGTCTTGGTCTCGTGTCACATCGCACCAGTGGGAAGACACTGCTCTGATTTGTAAGCTGAACTCATTCCATTTGATCTTTGTCATCGGTTTCTGGCTGCAACGTTTTATACTCCATCACTTATAAGCAGAATGTTCCTTGTATGTGCTGCATGTGTTAAAAAGGCTCCCAGGTCCCCAGCTACCATCATATCCAGACTGTTTAATGAAGTGTCCAGAGACACAAGTAATTTAATGCATAAATATCCTTTTAGATTACTTATTTGTATCTTCATTTCCTTTTGATGCAAGCTTTGTAAGTGCCTGGCGTCTTTAAATGGTACATTCTTTTCATTCTTTCTCTTTTATTTTTGTAAAACTGTACTATTCAGGGGCCATGAAGCACTGAACTGTTTTGTAATTTGATGGCTTTAGAATGCTGATTAGAATTGCCAACCATCTTGATTTATTTCATGATTTTTATAAGCTTGAAAGCATTCTTAAAAATAACCAGTTCTACATCCTGATGGGATCACAGCATTTCAATGGCAGCTGCATTTCAATAGGCAAGAAGCAACACAAAACATTCTGCAAGTCAGGTGTTGAAACAGCTTCTTTATTCCTTTATAGCTCAAGAAAGATTAGATCTCTGAAAGCACTCACTCCCTACCTTACAGAGGTGGCTTTATCATAATACTAGCAGAAATAATATGACCACATACAGTTTAAAAAGTAACAAAAAAAACCCCCTCAGCTCTGGCAAACAGCCAGCATATCCATCAAAATTTGTCTGGATCTTAAACACAGTAAATGTTTGTTCCCCTGTTGGGTGTCACCATGCATCTCTGCACTCCGGCAGCAAACAACACAGCCTAGTGATTCCCTGTCATTGTTCAAGGCTCACATCCCATGCATCCTCAGAGCATGCTGGGACACAGGTGAAATCTGTCAGCAGGTTGCTTATTTTGGCTGACAATTCCCCAGACAGATCATCTGCTGTTCTAAGGAAGGAATGAAAAATTTCATGGCAAGAAAATCTGAACAGGCAAATACCCTGTCCATATTTGTACTCAATATTCCTTTGATATTCTTAGCCTGGTTTCCTAAAAATAAAACTATCTAATGTGACTGTGTTGTTATATGTCATTCCCCCCCCTCCTTCCTCCAATCTCAATCAAATTTGGCAGGGGGGAAGAAGTCCCTAATGTATTTAGGTCTTGAATGAATAGCTGGATAGAGAGCATGCACAGTAAGGCATCACCTCTAAAAAAACCCATCTAACAGGAAGGTCTCAAAATGTACTTTGTAACCACCCTGTCCCAGACCTCTCATCTTTCTTTTATGGGTCCTGCAACCACCTGTTTTGTGCTCTGCATTATTTAATGGCTACATAATAGACACCAGAGCAGGCAAATGTTGCAGCGTGCCTCTGGCTCCCTTCCAGCTCCTAAACTGGGCTTTCTTCCCATGCAACTGGGGTGTGGCAAGGGATGGTGTGGAACCAGACCTCCTCCTGACACAATATTGACACTGCTGAGGTGTGTGTACACACACTCGGAACCAGGAAACACCCACAGTGCAGACAGGTTGTTCATCTGGAAGAAAATATAAAATCATGACCAACCAAATTTGTAGGTGACACCCAGCAGTATCAGGAGGGAATATCAAATAAAAATAATAATTTAAAAAGGCCATTGCAAGCAACAACACTGTCTAGGGGTTTTCAAGAGGACCAGAGTAAAGCCATACATGCAAAACAAAGAGCACAATCCACAGTACAGGGTTGTCATCCTAAGAAGAAGCAGATCTGAGAGTATTTTAGCAGCCCTGCTGGGAAACCAGCTGAACATGGGCTGGTGTAATCCTTGGATGCCTGACAGACACATCTGAGCCAGGAGGGCTGTTGGCTCGGGCATGGTCACTGCCGATGGCTCCGTCCCCTTCTGCCCAGATCAAAATGGTGACAAACTGGAGCAGGAACAATTACAGGATTAGGAAAGATGGACCCGAGGGGGAGCTCTGCAGCCTGCAATGGAGTGTTTAAATGCTCAGCCTGCACACAGCTACAAGGGGATGGAAATCTGGTCATGGAGCATTCCTCTGCCAAGGAGACTGAGGGACAGACACATCCAGAAACTGAAAGCAGAAACTAGACAAGTTTAAAAAGGTACTTTGATTTCTAGTCTGTCAGGTAGATTTCTGATGGAAACAATTTACTCTTATTTTACTCCCTTTCACAGCCCGTTTGAAAACGAAAATCTGATCTTTATCTAAGATGCAGCTATGCTGCAGTTAAATTCTTTCAAATGAGAAAAAGCAAAATATTCACAAAAATCCAGAGACCTGCATAATGCAGGAAGTTGAACCAGATGAACCTTGGCCTCTTTTGTCTTTTATAATCTATTAATCTAGTTTCCTTGCACAAGCAGTGGATTGTGACTTGAAAACCTTCAATATAAAGGATTCTGTGTACAAGGCAGTCTAAAACAAAATGTTGTAAACAGTCAGGATCATTGTTTGGCAGAACAGCTGCATATTTTTTATTTCACTTTGCCTCTCAATCTAATTTGCTCTTGTTGCAACACTTTGCCAAAGAAATTAAATCACTTCTTATTGATAACAGACAGTGATATAATTAGCATAAGAGTTTTCCACTCAACAATGCCGGGGAGGGACGCTGTGGGCAAGAACAAACTCCTTTGCTTCAAGAATGTGCACAGAGTCACCACAAGCTGTTCAGAGAAAAAAAAAAAAAAAAAAAATTCCTCTTTTCCCTGAAAGATCTCTTTATCTAAAGAGTCTCACGCAGCAAACCAGGGTCAATCTAACTCAAGTATGAAAGTCTGGTTTGACCTTTCTGGGATTTAAACACACTGTACCAGAACATTTCGCTTTTCAGATACGAGGTTCAGCCATGAAACCACCCACTCTGAGAGCGCAACCGGTCTCAACTGCCTTGGCGACTTTTAAACTACACTGAACATTATAGTCATTTAGAAACTCTAAAAACGGAAAGAAATTTTCGGCTCAGACTTACAAAAACAACTTCCAGAAGTGCTGAGGACCCACACAACTCACTGGGGCGGCACGGCAGGCTCGCTGTCCAGCGCCTGCTGCCCCAGCAATTTCTGGCCCTGGTTTGCACGTACGCAGCGCCAGGCACACGCGTTAGGACCTCTCCCAGCTGGAGCACTTCATGGATTCTACCACCGGGAACAGCCGTCCTGGACAATGATTAATCGCAGACAAAGATCAGAGTCCTGGAAAAATATGCAGAGAGATGCAAGTACAGACAAAGCTGTCTAAGCTCCCACAGTATTATGGTCTGGCTGTGTCGCTTCAAAGCTGCGTTAGGCAGAGCTGGTTTGCTTCAGGGTTGAACAGATCAACGTTACAGTTTAAATGCTGGTATTGCTAACAGCCAAATATATATTTAAACATAAATCTTAAATCCCAGGAAAGTTAATAGCCCGATGCTGTTTAAATATGCCTTTTTTTAGTCGCTTCACGTGCTGACTTAACTCATTACGATGCAAGCTGCAGAAACGTTTTCACTACAGTTCAAAAACGCTTGCAAACACGAGCCCAGCTCTGCGCCGTACTTTGATCTACGCGTCGCCTCTTTCGGCCATTTCCAGGAAGCTGAAATGCTTTTCACCTCTATTGAGAGATACCAGAGGAGCATTTTAATGGTGTTCAGCTAAGAACAACGTCACCGTTCCTTCCGATTTTGCCAGCAGACGGTCACTGAGAGCCGCCCTGACCCGGGCCGGGTGCTCAGCGCTGGCTCCAGCGCGGGCCCGGCGCTCCCGGCCAGGCAAGGGACCGAGCGGCGGCTCGGGCGGCCCCGGCTCCGAGCGCCGCAGCCCCCGACAGGGTTCGCAGCGCTACAACGCCAGCCTGGCACTGCGGAAACGCTTTGGTTTTGTTGTTGGTTTGTTTGGTTTTCTCCCCCTCCATGGGAACGTGTTCTGTTTTGTGCGGACGGTTTGTCGCTCGTTCTCGACATAGAGCCTGACCCGGTGAGGAGCGAGGGGGGAGAGCGAGGAATGGAGCGATGAGCGCAGTCGTTGCGAAAGGCGCGGGCTGTGGTGCCTCCTTCGCGGCAGCACCCTGCTCCCTCGCAGGGAAACAGCCCTGAGCCTCGGCACATACCACAGCACAGGTTGTACAAACCCACGGAGCGGCTGGTGCTGAGCCGAAGGAACTGCGGGCAGGGCGCACCCTGCCCGGCACATGCCGCTCCCGCAGGCAGCCTCTGCCAAGCAGCCACTTACCTTCTCCCTCCCTCAGGGTCCGCAGGACGGTCCTGCTCTAGCCTTACCAGGGAGGCCACCTCTCTACAGTGTTTGCTTTTCCTCCCTGTCCTGCCCTCTGAAGTGGTTGCTCAAGCCAGGCTTTCCTGGCTCACCTACTCTGGGTCTGCAGTGAGCAAAAGCTGCAATTCCCCGCAGAGCACAGCGAGGCTTGTGAAGTTCCGAGATAACCCCCAGCCTCCACCTAAAGCGAGCTGCAGCAGAATCTGCTCGGGGGAAAAAAAAAAAAAAACCCAACACGAAAAAACAAACCACAAGGAGAAAAAAAAAAAAAAAAAAGGAAAAAAGGGGGGAAAAAAAAAAAAAACACA